>NDGM011177896.1:0-10196 GCA_002564305.1 Octomys mimax | reverse complement strand
TAAGACCAAGATAAAACAAGACCTATATAACAAGAAATGTAACTTTTGTATCTGCCAAGGTCAATAAAATCCCCTCAGGATTTAGCCTGAAACCCTGCACCACAGTTTGTAGATCCTTTGTCTGTTTCAGCCACGTGGATAAGTCACGGCCATTGCTTGACCAATTTGCTCTCTGTGAAAGCCTGAGAGAATGTTCTCTGGAAATTTTTGAAAACGATTAATATTTGCTTATATTCTTTGCATTCATGGGTATACCTAATACATATGATTATAATTTCTTTATACAATTATAAAGATTAATACAGTGGTTATTGTTCAGTAAGCAGTAAATGCATGCTAATGTCCATTATTACTTTCAGGTTTTGTCTTTCTCTCGGTATTATTTCTTAAAATAGAAAAAGTTTATTGTATCTTAATTTGTCTTTGGGGCCCGGGAGATAGCTCAGTGAAATAAGTGTTTACCTGGCAGTGGAGTAAATGCTTGGCTGGCAAGCACAAGGTCCTGAGTTCAATCCCTGGCACCACCAAAAAACAAACAAACAAAAAAAAAAAACTGAAAAGAAAAGAGTACTTAGTATGTCTTTGGTTAAACAATATTCAAAACATTGCTTTAATATTTTTACTCCATTTCTTTGGCATAATAAATGTAGTGTACTATGAAGCCGAACATGTACTTTATTTTTTTAAAGGAAAATTATACAAATTATGTGACCATTCCAAATCTATATTTAAATAAGTTTTTAAAGGAAATATAAAGGAAACCTTAGTTGATCATCTACTGAGACCAATAAATATTACTGGACGTGAAAAACTGCAATTTATGAAGTCATTTAAGGTTTAATCCTACATAATTTGGTAGATAAATACTAGGATAAATAATTTTAAGTGACTGATTTCATCCAAACATTTACTGATCAATAGCAATTCAAAAGCTCAGTCAGTCTGGTAGAATTAAGTAGTTTCAGGGGTGAATCGATTCAGAGATATACTTAAAACTTTCATTCATATAAAAAGGAGATAATCAATTCCAATAAAAAGGATAAATGTAGCTGCTAGTGAGACAAAACTTTTTCATTATAAGTGTGAAAATTCTCTCTGGGAAACAATTTGCTTGAGATTTAGTTGGTCACATTTCTATTTAAAAAAAAATGTAGGTTGTCTTGAGACTTCCTCAAATGATTACCTTTGCTGCCAATTTCCACCTGGGATGGCTCTGTACACAGACAGGTGGCAAAGACCCCTTACCTTTGGACCTTCTTATTAAAAGTTAAAACAAGTTACAACTGCAGGACTTTCCATTTTCCCTGGTGATCAGTATTTTGTCATCATGCACTCGTAATACAAAGCATTCAGTGTGTATAATACAGAATATTACATGCACGTATATAATATGTGCCTAGAACTTGGAATATATATTAAACTGAAAGTATTGATCCTATGTAAATTATTGCCTTAGAATGTATTTTTCTCCTTCAATTGGCTAAACATTTTTTATCCTATGAAAATATGTAATCATTTCAAATAGAATAAGAATAATCTATAAGGTAGGTACAACTTGTAAAGTTGTGTTTTGTTAGTGTTGCTGTTGAAGGGTGCTCTTTTGGTAGTAACACCCAATTTGAAGCAGCTTGCTCTACCCAGTCTGCCTTTCTCACCATTGTTCCATTTCCGTGCAATGAGAGTTACTGTCAGAACACAGGACCGGAAACAATACGTACTTTAGAAGGTTATTGCAGGCTCTGGTTTTAGTTTCCAAAACTACCATCCCTTCAGAAAGAGAGAATGGTTAGTCTGCAAGCTTTTCACACAAGCAAATGCAGGGAGCAACAAAAGTTTAGCACTACGTCTAGGTAGGGTAGTCAAGAAAAACTGTTTCAAGTGCAAGATATATTGATAACTCTGTGCTTAAGATATCCAATTAAACTCAATATATCAGGATAAAAGGGGAAATAATTAACTAAATAAATAAGATACCACTGCTCCTGCCAAAGGCCATAGCCCAGTCACCAGCTTGTGAAATGGATGAGACTATGAGTAGTCACTGAGACAATCAGTGGAAGCACTGCTTAGGATCCACACCACTGGCCAGGCCACCAAACCCATGTGTGCAACAGCAAGGCATTGGCTGCTGTATTGCAGAGAGAAAATTGAGACATTATCTTGGAAGATCTGAGAAGGCCATAGTCTCATTGAGTTCTCTTACATGTACACTGCTGGCTATTTGCACGCGTGCGCATGCGCGCCTGTGTGTGTGTGTGTGTGTGTGTGTGTGTGTGTGTGTGTAGGATGGAAAGTATTCTATTTAAAATAGCTGAGGGCTGGCCTGATAGCTCAGCAGACTAAAACACCTACTTAGGCAGAGCAGAGTGGCTGGGGTTCGATCTCTGGCATGCTGTGCCGATCATTTGTTGATCCTCACCCCGAGGGCACACTGAGACAGCAGTTGAGACTGGGCGTGGTGGCATGCACCTGTAATCCTAGAGCTTGGAGGCTGACAAAGGGAAAATCACTAGAAGTCCGTTCTACATAGTGAGATACTGTAGACCCTGTACAAAATATATTACAAATATAAAATAGCTACACTGGGATATATATATATATATATATATATATGTTAGTTACACTGGCATTCATAAAATATTTATTTGCAGAGGTAATATAAGGAGACTAGGATATGTTGGAATAATATAATGTGTTTAAGTACATATCTCTATCCATTTTAAATAAGTATTTGAAATTCATACAGAATATGCATGGAAATTATGTTTGTATATTTTGAAAACATGGTTATACAATACTAATAAGAAAAACACATTTTTATATTCCAACTAGTGCTAAAACAAACTTTAAAATATCATGTTTGATAGATTAACAGCAAATGGAATCATGAGCAAGAAGATGATCAAATAGAAAAATTTCTACAGAAGAAATGGATATGTCAGAAATTATAAGATAAGGGCTGGCCAAATAGCTCAGCAGATTAAAGCACCTGCAAGTAGGTGCAATGGCTGGGGATTCAATCCCCATGCCTGCCATGCATTCCCGGCCCCTGGGGCAGGCTGAGATGGGAATTGAGACTGAGCATGGTGGCATGCACCTGTAATCCCAGCTCTTGGGAGGCTGTTAACAGGTGGATCACTATGAGTCCAATCTAGTAGTGAGACCCTGAACACCCTGTAAACCCTTCCCTAAAGTACAAAACAAAAAAAAAATTATAAGATAAAAAAATAAATTTTATATTTAGTTATTTCTATGTTCAAGCTTTATATTTAATAATTTACAAATTAACTTTTAAAAATAGAAAAAGGGGGAATCATAAAAATAAAAAATTCATTGAAATCCAAAAATATTCTCAATTCAAAATTTGGTCTGTAAGAAAATGAATTATTTAGCATGTGTAAACAAACTGCTATTAGATTATTGAAAGGAAACGTATATGCCTATTTTGCTTCATCAATATTTCACACCTACTCCTTGTAATATGAACAAATACTTTATTTTTTATGTATTTAGTACAGGGTCTACAGAATCTCACTATGTAGATCAGGCTCAGGGTGATCCTCCTGTTTACATCCTCCTAAGTGCTGCGATTACAGGCGTGCGCCACTACGCCCAGTCTCAATCACAGTCTCAGCTCATCCTGGGTGCAGGATTGGCATGGCTGGCCCAGGGATGGAACCCCCAGCCCCTGCATCTGCCTAAGCAGGTGCTTTAATCCACTGAGCTATCTGGCCAACCTTGAACAAGTACTTTGATGATAGCAATATGCAATGTACTAACCATTGTTACCTGTAATCTTGATTCAAATTTTATATCATTTTTTTCTTTTCTTTAAAATAAAAAAAAAATCCTTAAGATAGTTGAACCAAAAGGAAAGGAAATATGATAGAGTAGGGAGCTACTAAGTAGCCTAGATTAACAATCTAGGGGAATAAGTACTCATTAAAAAAAGTAGAAGAAAATGTAAAATAGAGAATAGAAAATGTGTGTGTGTGTGTGTGTGTGTGTGTAACACTAGTTCTCAAAAGTGAGAAACATTGTTTAACATTTACCATGCACTGAAAGGAACACATGATAAGCACTACATAATTTGACTTTATTCACACATTGTCCAAATATCAAGAATATAGAAAAATACTTATACTTTTAAAGAAATATGCTGTGTTACTAATTAATGATACAAGTTTAAGAGCCAAAGAGATGGTAAGAGAAATGTGAATGTAAGGATAAAATTACCTAAGGATAATCTGAAATCAAAGAAAATTGTTAATTTTAAATAAAATAGAATTTAAGATTAAGCTTACTGCTATTTCACTCCATGTTAAGAAAAAATATAAACAAATTGAAAAACAAGAACTTTTCTTTGGTTTCTCAATGACATAAGGTCACAGACAAACCTTCATTCTGTAATCTAGAAATGCATTGAAATTTGAGATCTATATAGAAGGAAAAGAAGCCACATTAACTGCACATTGTAATAGTATTTATGATAAACATAAATTTCTGGAAGCTAACAGTGAACTAGCTTGACAGTGAGAAAGTTCAGCATCACATTTGCATATGAGTACCATATTGTCATGAGTTATATTTACAGTAACTCCACTAAATGCAGAGGAATTGACCAAGAAAGAAGGCACCAGAGCATGTCTGAGAAAGAATCATTATAGAATAGAGCTATGGTGTCTTCTATAATAATAGGAAAGCATCTTACAGAAGAACCTTGCAAGTTCATTTTCCAACAATCTCTCCAACTCAGTTATTCTCCAGTGTTTTCTCTCTCATGGAAGAGTATAAATCATTCCATAGAATTCTCAACAAGGAAATGAATCAGGAATAGTGAAGACATGGAAAGTAGTGAAGATGGAGAATAACATTGCATATGCCCTGAGAGAAACACTTCTTCCTTGGACACAAAATAGGTAAAACAGTAACACTCAAAATCAGTTAAGAATTTCAGTGTAACATTATAAAATGTGGAAATGAGGGAAAACATACAGGAAATCTTTCAGGATGTTGCAATGGACAGGATATTTTGTATAAGGTCCTGAATGCATAGGTAAGACAAAATTTAAAAATGGGAAAATAGATTATACCACACTGAAAGGTTTCTGTACAACAAAAGAAACAATCATGAGTAAAGAAACAACATGTAGAATGGTAAAAAAAATGAAAACTATAAACCTAATAAAAATTATTATCTAGACTGTTGAAAGAACACTGAAAACTCAATAGTAATAAAACCAAGAAGATAATAACCTGATTAAAAAGTAAAAAAGCCTAAATAGACATTTCTCAAAGTAAAACAAAATATCGGCCAATAACTATATGAGAAATGTTTAACATTATTAACCATAGGGGAAGAAATCAAAACCAAAATGAAACATCATTTTATTCCAATACAAAGAGTATTGTCAAAAGAAAACGCTTGCAAGTATTAGTGACAAAGTGGAGAAAAGGGGACTCCCATAATATTGTAGAGTTACTCAGAAGAGTTAAGAAATTAGGACAATCTAAATATAAACCAGCTGATGAGTGGATGAAAAAAATGGGATGCACACATTAGGATGGTATTCAGTACTTACTGGGATGGAAGCCTGTCAGTACTCATAGCACTGGTCATTATGTTAGGTGAAATAATTCAGGAACAGAAAGATAAGTGTGAAGTGACCTAGCTTATATGTAGCATCTAACTATACTAATCACATAGAAATGAAGACTGGTGCTGCTTACCGAAGTCCAGACAAGTGGGGGCAAAAGAGATATGTGGAAAGGTTAAGCAGTTGGTGATAAGGTACACGTAAATCAGAGTAAGACATTTTGTGGCACTTTTGCACAGTACAGTGATTAGATAAATTATGTTGTAGATGACAGTTAAGCTGGACTACCAAACTGATTATCTAGAGAGCCAACAAGAGATTACTGAAGCACATTTCTGGGTGTTTCTGGGTAGGCCGTGGAGATGTAAGCTTAGGATCTGTTTCTGTTCTTTCTCTCCTGTTCTCTCTAGGGCTGCTCCTCTGTGCTGCTTCCTAGCTGCTATGAACTAAGCAGGTTTGCTTCTCCCTGTGATGCTGCCATGTTGCTGCTGCATTAAAACCAATTCATCCATGGACTGCATCCCCTGAGCCAGTGAGCCAAGCTGAACCTCTCCTCCTGCAACCTGCTGGTGTTGGGTACTGAGTTACCAGCAACAGGAACGCTAACACACTTTGTATTTCAAGGAGATTGTAGAAAGGATTATGAATGTGCATACATCAACTCCCCTAGAGAATTTAATTGTTATATACTGCAAACAGGTACTGTTATAAATAAAATAATGCTTGAAGAAATAAATGTGTAACCTGATGTTAATGTTATATAATGAACTACTTTATGATACATGAAATTTTGAAATTTCAAATGTTTAAAAAGTTTTAATTTTAAATAGAAAATAATATAAAATTTGCTTTAAAAACAAAAACATACTCAAATAAAAACAGCTAAAATAACCTAGAATTGAATCAAATAGAATGCTTTTGCGAGACTTTAAGGCAATAGAACATAATTACACTAACAGTAGATCATAGCAAGAAAATATATATATATATACATATATGACATAGATATAATAAATATATAATATATATTATACATAATATATATCTGACATATACATATTGTATATACATGGCACCACCTCCCAAAAAAAACATTAAATACACACAAAGTAACAAATGAACAAAAAAACTAGAGCATTCAAACTATTTAAGCATAGCAAAAATTAAATGTAGCTGAACCTTGAGCAGCTTTACATAGACCTCACACTAATAGCTCTGTACTTCAGTTCCCATTATCTGAGGTAGACTGTGTACCTTTCAACAAAAAATTACAATGTGTGTTGAAAGACAATAAAAACCTGTCTGAAAAGACAAAGCGCGCATTAGAGCAAGATTAAGATAACACATGAATGTGGCAATTATCAGGACAAGTAATTTAAAATAACTATGATTAATATGTTAGAGATTTCTAATAGAACTCTTGTAACAATATCCCAGTAGTACAAGTGGAGAGATGGCAACTGTGAGAAATGCGAGGCATACATCCCTGGTAGGAATCAGCAAGCTTAAAGGTAGGTCAATGAATACCTGGAGGCATTTCAAAAAGTAACATACTTGTATGACTAAACTAAAAACAGAGAGAACACATTAGAGATATTTGAAATGATAATGACCAAGAACTTTGTCAAATTAATGGCGAATGCCAAAGAAATACATAGAAAGATCAGTGAATTCCAAGCAGTGATATCAAAAACAAAGTAGAAACCAACCACAACAAAATGATGCAGAGACGTGATTTTCGAATGGCTAAAATTGAAAAGCAGTCTCATAAGAGGTTAGGATTCTGTGTCTCTGGAGACTCTTACAATAAAAGAGAAAGGAGAAGATTTACAGTTTACTTGTCATCAGAAAATATGCAAAGTGAAAAAATGTATTTTTGGATGAAGCACACTAACTAGAATTTCATATCCAGAAATTCTGCTTTTTAGCAGTAAAGGAGAAATATTTTTTCAAACCAAAAATGTAACCCCAACCAAATAAACAAGCAAAAATAGAACACGAACTTATTGCCAGTAAACCTGACCTACTAAAATTATAGAAAAAATTTCTTCAGTGAAAATACAAATGGTTATAAATCAGAAGGAGGTATCTATATAAAAAAAGAAAACAAAGAAGGAATTAATGCAAAAAAAAACCCACTGTGTGTAAGGAATGTCATTATGAACTGAAAATTAGGTCATGGTAAATTCACGTGTGAAAAAAATTATGCAGCAAAAAATAGTGCAAGAGTGAAGAAAGATACACCAAACTCACACTAATCACCATAATATAAAATAAACGGTTTCAACTTCCAAAGTTAAATTCAGAGCAAAGAAAATTATGAGAGTTTCATTACATAAAAATGAAAAGTTTAATTATCCAGAAAGACAAAACAAACAATCAAAATAATCAATTATACAGGAGTTACATTTATAAAATAGTGCATCCTACACAGCATAATACTCATTTTTTGCAAGATTGTATGGGACAGTAATGAAAATGAACTGAATTTCAAGTAATAAGTGTATGTTCCTGCATTTTAAGGAATTTTACAATATTGTGTTTTCAGATTAAAATGGAAATTAATAAAGAAAAAACATTAAATATCAAACACATTTGGAAATTAAACAACACAATTATAAATGGCATATGGTTCAAGAAGATGCCTCATAAAACTTTAAAGAAATTTTCAAACAAATTGATATAAAATGTAATTTATAAAATTGTATTGATATAGCAGAAAGAGTTTGAAGGGCAATTTCTAGCACTGCAACACACATGAAAGTGAAATCTTACTTCAACACCTGATTTAGTAAACAAACTCATTAATAGGAATACTAGGCAAATAATATTCTACACAGAAAAACCTCAAGTAATAACTCAACCCTTTTTTGAAAGAATTATGTTATTATTGCTCTGCCATTAAAATGCACATAGTATAAAACACCTTTTCCCAAGTAATGTTGTATGGGATGAGGATAAACAAGAGTAACCTTGCAAAGAAACTTCATGAACATTTGCTCAGTCAGGTGATGAGGCTTAAATGCAATAGTGTGAAGTTACATCAGCAGAGTGTGCCTTAACGTGGCACTGAAGAAGGGCACTGTGGTTCCAGTGTTTCCCTAGTTAATCCACAGCAGCTTTCCAAAAATAAGAGTATTTTAAAAAATGTATTAGGATAGGGTCTACAGAGTCTCGCTACACAGATCGGACTTGTAGTGATTCTCCTCTTTTCAGCCTCCCAAGCTCTGGGATTACAGGCACGCCACCACGCCCAATCCTAGTCTCTGTCGCAGCGTGCCCCGGGGGCAGAGCCAGCATGGCAGGCCGGGTATGAAGCCCCAGTTCTCACTTAGTCCACTGAGCTATCTGGCTGGTCCTTATGATTTTCATTTTTATGCGCAATAAATAGCGGGGTGAATGAATGCATCAATGAATAATGAATGTATTATTTATATGTATTATCTTAATCATTAAAAAAACAGAAATAATGACTAAATGGAGAGATATTTGGTCATGGGAGTGTTGAAGTCTTTCCTTCTACATGAAGCTATATTGTTTGACTATTTGTAGTTGTTTAGAATAACCAATCACCAAAAGAGAAGGTATGGCATGTTCAATGAGTCATTTATTATAATTTGGCAGATCAATATTGTTAATGTCAAGTAGTTGGTAAGGGAGAAAGGGCAGGATAAGATATAACAAATAATAGAACCACATGCCCAACTATAAAACTTTAAATAAAAGGACTCAAGTAATATTGTTCTATCAGAGGAATCTAGGATATTTTAAAATGTTATGACAACTATGGTTGGATAAATAATTCTCATTGAAGATATCCATGTTCTTATTATGAGAATTGGTGAGCCTGACATGGTAAAGAAGATCTTGTACTTATTTTTTAATATTGTGTTGTTCTGTGGGTTGAACTCAGTGGTCACAGTGAGCTACATCCTCAGTTCTGTTTAATTAATGAACTAATTAATTCTTTTGATGTAAGGTTGGCTAAGTCACTGTTTCCCTGGGTGCCCTCCACAGAGAATCGCTGGAGGAAGTGAAGCACAAGTGGAGCAACTTGCTTTACAGACGTCAAAGTCTCTCCTACAACCAGGAGCAGTCCCGCTTTCTGTCACTATTGCCTATAGTGGAAATTGTAGAAAAATCTAATGGACCTTAAAGATCTAGAACATCGATCTTAAGGAGGCCATCCTTAACTAGCAGGGAACATTGTGTTTAATTCTTTCTAATAAATACCTATTTGGCTATCCCCCACCACTTGCTGCTTGCTGTTTTGAAGGCTTCAAACTTTCTTGCCCCCAAACAAGGACTCAGATCACAGAACAAGAAAGCTTGTTAGAGTCTGAATGAAGAACTGGAAGGGAAAATGTTTGTTTCTGAGCTACCCATGTCTATAGTGGTTTGCTACAGCAACAATAAGGAATTCACATAGTAACATAAAAAACAGCAAAACTAGAAAGACTAGCAAATAGTGTTCCTTGGTACTGGTCAGAGTTGACTCTAGGAACTTCCATAGCTAAAAAAACATTTTGGATGTTTGCAATATATCTATATCTATATCTATATCTATCTATCTATCTATCTATCTATCTATCTATCTAT
>NDGM011177895.1:0-16206 GCA_002564305.1 Octomys mimax | reverse complement strand
TCTGTTTTAATGTTTAGATCTTTAATCCATTTTGACTTTAGTTTAGTGTGTGGTGATAGACCTAGGTCAAGTTTTAGTTTTCAGCATGTAGAGAGCCCATTTTTCCAGCACTGTTTGTTAAAGAGGTTATCTTTCTTCCAGTAACCACGTTTGGCCTCTTTGTTGAAGATAAGGTGGCTGAGTGTTCAAAGATAAGATGACTGAGTGTTAAATTTCTATGTAAAAATGTGTAATTGTTTTTATCACATTCTGTAGGGATACAAAGTTTAGAATATCTATGGTTGTTGGAAAATAGCAGTTCTATGTTATGTCTAAGGTAATTGATACTCAGACAGATAGTGATGTTAAGTCCAACTGCCTCTGTTACAGGGCAATAATATCATCTAACTTCTCTTCTGGATGTTTAACAACTAAAGTTTGTAGAGCAAAAATTAGAGAAATAGAGGGGCTACAAGGATAGCAAATATTTTGGCCCTAGCCCTTCAAGGTCAATGAGGATTCAGGACATGAGTACCTGCACTGTGACATCCTGTAACTCAGTGGTGTCCCAAATTTTCTGATGAAGGAGATTATGGGGCCACAGCTGAAAGTGATCAATGATGTAGAGTATGCCTAAGGAGAGAAAAAATGTTCTCAGGCTTTCACAGAGAGTAAATTAGTCAAGCAATGGTCATGACTCATCCAGATGGCTGATACTGACAAAAGACCCACAAAGTGGGGGCTTGCTCATTAGCTGGGGGCTTTCTTGTTAGCTCAGTTGTTTAAGAGCCTGCTGGGACAAACCCAGTCAGGCACAGGGGACCACAGTTCGATCCCAGTTCCCCATGCTTATCAGGCCTGCCCTTAAGGCACCGTGAACCAGCCAAAAAAAAAAAAAAAATCCAAAAGACCCACAAGATGCTGTACATAGTTCTGAGGTAAATCCTGAGGGGATTTGACTGACCTTTTCAGATAGCAAAAATTACATTTTGAGTTACATAGGTCTTGCTTTAACTTGGTCTTAACCATCCAGCAGAAAAGTGTAACTATGAGGTATAAAAGTAAAGCTATATTAATATGCTGAGTTGTAAAGGTTCATGTCAACAACTTCAGACAATTGTCAGTTGTGCTGATAACCCACTACTATTATAGACTATTGGACTATATTGGGTTATTTTGTTGAATTCAAGGGCCTACAATCTTTGAACTGGCATCAACTATGAAAAGGTCCTTGAATGACTTCTCCAAATACAGCTTCTCTCACAGCAATGGAACACCCATCTCTGACAAAACAAGTCAAAAAAGGGGATATAAATAAAGGACCGTGTGTGTGTGTGTGTGTGTGTGTGTGAAAAATATATACACACACACAAGATAGTTAGGATAGATATACAGCTACTTTCTCTTAGTTCATTGAGAAGAAAAGTTCGTACTAATATTGTTTAGACAAGACATCATGTCTGTGTCTTGTCCTATGAATAACTACTAGGAAGACAACAATATGCAATGTGTTAATTATTGGAACTGTTATGCTAACCTGTTTTGAAACTTTTTCATTGCTATCTTACCTTTTTTTCTCATTAAAATGAAAAAAAAGAACATTGAGGGACTGGGGAGATAGCTCAATGGCATAAGCACCAGCTTAGCAAGTTCAAGGTCTTGAGTTTGATTCCTGATACCAAAAAAAAAGGCCATTGGTAACTTTATTAAAAATATATATGAACACAAATATTAAAATTTTGCAAGATGTAATGGCATGATTCATTTTGGTACTAAAGTACCTTTATCATTTCAATAAAAGAAATATATCTTCTCCAAGAACCATTAATCTTTTCCATTAATATTCTTAATATCTTCAAGGGACTATTTGTTTGTTGTAGGAGATTTGGAAAGAGTAAAAATTATAAAGATTATGCATTTAAATTACTAAAATCAGCCATATGCTTAGCACCCAAAGATTAATACTGGTCTGATTTTATTACAACTTATTTCAGTATAGTTGCTAAGGCTCATGTCATATAAAATGTCTGTGGAGGTGCATCGCCATGCTGAGGGGGCATAGGAGGGGGACACTTCACTTCTTCGCTTCAGCTCGCTCCCCTGGTGTCATGTCACGCAGATGAAAGCAATGTCTTGATGCTCGTTGCAAGAAAGCCTCCACATGCCTTCTCAGACCCACTACTGTCTTTCACCTTCAGCCTAGAGTGGAGGTTGCACCTTTTCATTAAACTAGACAAGGCCGTTTCTGATACCCAATTAGAAAACCTGTGATTTCTCAGCACCACCCTTATGAACACTCACCCATGTTTGTGTCAGAAGGTGCTGACCCAAACAGGATTTCAATACATCATTAATGATTGCCTTAGAAAAAGGTGCCCAGCCTTCCTCCTGTAAGATTCTCCATGGATTAATTCTTTCTCAAGATTAGCAAGGGCTTTTTTTTTTTTTTTCCTATTGCAAAAGACAATACCTGAGGAGGGGCAGCACCTCTTCTTCCTTTCCACCAGCTGGGATACCACAGGCTCTGGATACACCTGCATGGAGGTTACTTTTTATCATATTATACAGTGTTTCCTTGGTTAGACAAGAGGAAGTAGCCCATAGCGGGTGTTTCGGTAGTGGACCAATAAGGCCCAAGTGGCTGTCCCCCGGGTCAGAACCCACTGAACTTGATTGTGTAGACATGTGGAACCGCTCAGCTGGTGCTGGTCCTGGGCTTTGTTCAAAACCATGTAGAGGATGTGCTGTCCCATGGGGATCATGCTATGGAAACCACTGTCTTCAGAAGCACAGAAGCCCATGAGGAGCTCAGGCTGAGAGCAGGAAATCCAGGATGTTTCCACATGAGGACTCCAGGCAGCACCTTCCCTCCACGTGAAAACATGCCCTGCATGTGCACTCAGGTTGATGCAGGAGCGCCCTCAGGAAGGTTAAGCATCAAAGTCAAATCTGAGAGGATGGGTCCTCCTGCTCCGAAACAGCCTTGCAAGGCTTTGTGCAGTGCACAGCAGTGGAATGCAAATCCTCAAGAGCTTCACGCTTTGACCCCAAATGCTCTCAAGACTCATCCCTGCAGAACATACACAGATGCTGCCTCCAAGGGGGGACACCGGCCTTCTCTCTCACTTCAAGTGCCTTGGACTAGATGAGTAGAGATGAGCTCATTATCTGGTAGAGACAGAAATTAGCACTCGGCCTTCCGTCCTGAGCTCATAGCCCTAGGCAGGGCTGACAGAGCAACTGAATGTTTAAGAAGTGTACTTAGGTCTCATTTTATACTTCCTAGAGCCCCTCCATGCAGTTCATCTCAAGGATCCCAGCTCTGAGGTGGGTGAATAGGACAGGTGCCATTATCTCTGCCTTAGAAGCATGGAAAAAGGGGCACCCAAGGTTAAATGATTCCCCCAAGTTCATGCAACCCACTAACCACAGCGCCTGGACCTGTGTGCAAGAACACCCCCAAATTCTCTTCTATCACTTCATCTTTTCAGTACATTCAAGTGGGAAATGTATCATGTTCCATGGAGCACAGATAAGAAAGATAAATCAAACAGAATGCAAATTCTTAATGTTACAGAGGCCCAGCAGTCATTCGATATTTGATCATAATGGGGTGGGATTCCTAATTCCTGACCGCTAAAGTGGTAAGCTTTCTATTGAAATATTTATGCAAATAATAAAACTTAAGAGAAATTTAGAAACACCTATTTTCAATACTTTCTCTAGTGTTTCAGTTGCCACTAAACTACAAATGCCGTAAGTGCAGCCACATGGCTATTTGCCCATAAGAGCAGTACCTGATTATATAAGAGGCAGGTGGATGGGTGGATGCCACTAAGTATGTTCAGGCTCAATTCAAGGCCTTCTAGTTAATTGATGACTAGTCATAGCTAAAACTCAGGTTTCAGGCCTTACCCAATGTTCATCTGACTGCGTAATACTACTCCTCAAGGCCAAACCTGAGACAGAGCGAGAGACACAGTTAGTGTGCCAGAAAGTGACAGAGAGAACATTAGATTATAAAGTTTTTTCCACTACCCAAGATCTAACCTGCAGGTTCAGTTTTATATCTCACCTCTCACAGCTTAGCAAAACATCCACAAAGCCTGTGCCAACGGCTCGGAATCGCAGTTCTTCAGCGCCCTGCCACCCATCTCGAATGCCCACATCAGACTGAATGTAGCACACAGGCCTTTGTCATCGGCCTGTTCAGTGGTGGTTATTCACTTTGACATTCTTTGCAAAGGACTGGAATAACATGGAACATCTTTCCCTCCGCAATCCTGAGTGTGCTCCAGGTGGTGGAGGTAGAGGTCACTTCAGTAATACAATCATCAAGGAAGCTGTCATGGAAACATTTTGCATTGATTCCTTGAAGCGCAGATACAAAGCCAAAAAGAGAACCTTTCAAGTCTATAAATACAGACCTGGCCTTGCTCAAGCACGGCAGCTCACTGACAGGGTGAGCTAAAGCGCGGCTTTGAACAAAACACAAACAGAGAAAAGAAACTTCCCTTCGGTAATGTAGCGGATCATCTTGGCTGTGTGGGAATGGGTGACCCTTCTGGCTACAAAAGAGAAAGAATAGAACAAGTAGCAAAACCCAGTCCTGGCTGAGGTCCTCTTTGAACACTGGAAGCCATCTCCAGGGCTACAGCTTCATTCCTTCCAGAAATGACTAATACAGGAAAGAGGAACCAAAGTTTCATAACTCACCTTTCGACAGTAGCATATAGTTGGGGAAGAGCAGGTGAGTGTGACAATCAAGAAACCCACACACGTGCGCATGTGCACTCAAGAATTAAATAATGGTTAAACAATTTAGCTACATCCCTATGACTGTCTTCCCCCAAGATGTAAGAAAAATAAATAGAAATGAAAGAGAAGAAGTAGTGTCTGATCCTATTCCTTCACTATGGAGATTCTGAGTGTTTTTATAGACTCGTGGCAATTGAGAGAGCTTGTTTGACTACTTCTGGGGACCGCTCACTGCAGCTGTGATCAGAGCTATTAGAACGCATTGCTGACCTCAGCCTTTCCATGAAGATTCTGCACTCCACCTTAGGGTGACATAACTCTGAGCCTAATCACATTAACCTCATCTGTCAACATCCACAGATTATGTCGGTCATCTCATTTGAAAGCACTTCTAATAGTGCAACATCTGGGGGTTACCTACAGCTCATATGATGATAATAGACACACCATGGATGATTTCTTTTATCAATAGTAAAAGGAATTCATTAGAATATAGTCGAGCTATTACCCAAATAACATTAGGTTTTACTATGTCCAGGGATCATATGTTACCATAACAAAAAAATAATGCTACCATTCCAATGACTTTTTATGCTATACTGGGTTAAGCATTGTAAAAGTAATTTAAAAACAAGCCTTGGTGTTTACTAGGGGGAGCTGCTCTTAGACTGTCAATAACAAAGACAGAGTCTGGAAAAACTTAAAATATATAGACCACAGAATGATTTCACCATTCTCAGTTAGAGACCAATCCACATAGAAGGGCACCCACTAAAGAATTAGAACGCAAAGTGGCATGTTGACTTGAAATTCAAAGTTGGATCCTTCCTCTACAATGAAGTGCAGGAGGCAGTGGAGATTAGGCCAAGATTGTATATGGCTGTTTATCCTGACGCCAGGTCTGCCAACTGGTGTTGAACACCAAGCTGCTTGTGTTGAGAAGGCGCCAGAGCTCAGTGCAAAAGGGGTCATGATGAAATCACTGTATTTCTGCCTGAGTTCATTTTGTGCTGCCGTAAAGGTATTTTTATGGACTCTAGGTTCTGGAGGCTGAGAAATCCAAGGAAAAAGGAGGATCAGGACATGGAATGACCTTTCTGTTGCCTGATTGTCATGGCAACCCATGATATCCTGGAAAGGGCTTGAACCTGCATTCTGCCATTAGTTACTTTGTGAGAATAGCTCTTAAATGTTCCACTTCTTTGTACTTCTGTAACAGCAACTAACTCGCAATGATAAGCTTTGGAGACGAACATCAAATAATAGCAGAGCCCTGACTGCAGAGACAAAAGGAAATGACATTCCACATGCCAAAGATTTTTCATTTCCGATCTAGACCTCTGATATCTCTGTTTGTATTTTCTGTATAAGCCGATTTGCACTGGGGGCTGTGTTGTAACACGATACAATATGGGAAGACATCATGTTTCCTGTGATCAGCAGAGCAGTAAATGGACACAACTGAGAGTCTGCAGAGGAGTGATGCCCTGGGCCTGGGTGGAGAGATCCATCAGGGCTGAGGAGCACACAGGCTGCGCTGGGTAACACGGCAGACCCAACTCGCCCAACCCTTCCCATGCATGTGAAGAGCAGTCACCTGCACGTCAGGACATCAGCATGATGCTCTAGTTCTGCCTTAAATCGACATTGGTTTACACCTCATCTAGAAGGATTTTGAAGCTGGCTGCATGCTCTAGTATTACGATTTTGACGAGAGAAGGAACAAATCCTGCGATGAGGGCCCTCTGGGCTTCTCCCATCTCATGACTGCAGGCTGCACTAACGGGCCTGTCCTGGGCCCCAGTCTTCTGTTTGTATTCCAAGAGGAAACGTACTCTAATATTTCCGCTCTTCATCTTTATGGCCCCTCTAATTCCCATGGCTCTGCACTTGAACGCTCTCTGTCTCTCCACTACAAATCTGTCAAGTCTTCTTTATTCTCTTTCCCCAAAATACATCAGCGACAGCTTGTTGCTATGGCTGAACCCTGACCCGAAACTGGGTCATTTTACCTCTACCACCAATTGAGGAACAATTTCTGTTGTCAGAAATGGTCTTGCCCATACATTTCAGGATGTTTGACAGTATCCCTGGCCCCAGGCTGTTAGAAGCCAGCAGCAAGCCCTCCTGACACTGCGGTGACAACAAAATTCACCTCCAGATGTCACGACTGTCCCCTACCAGACAAAGTCATCCTACTGAGAACCACTTCTTTACAATGGCATTGAGTGACCCTCATTAAGTGTTAATTCTTCAAATTTTTTCAATTTTTTCTTTTCTAATTATTCCAAAACCCTTTCTGTCAGATGCAATCAAGAATGTACAATGCTTATTTTGCATATTGTCTGTGCCCAGCTCAAAGTGCCCTTTCTCTCTTCTGGTCTGTCCGTAATTCCTAGATAGCTACCCCGGCCGACTTCTGTAACTAATTCCCCACCCTGGTGTGGTCGCTGTGTCTTGTTGGCATTTCTTCCATCCTCATAGTCTTGCTTTCTTTAGCTGTGGTCTAAGTGCTGTTCAGGGCTGCCCATGCTCTGGCTGCAGTCCTCACGTGCACTTGGTCTGTATCCCCCCAGCGTAATGCTTTCCTCTTTGCTTGGTTTCATAATAACAACCACCCAAATCTGTGTCTCCGGGAAAAACTATTACCAAGAACATTAAGTGGGTGTTCTAATTGCAAAACACCTGTGGAACCTATGGACTCTTCAAGGTCAATTGCTCTCAAGTAATGTTATTGTCTTCCCTGACCAAACTCTTCCTTCTATCTCCTTTCCTTAATAAATTTATTATGCATTGACATGCCCCAAGTAGGAATGCTAGCAATCCCCTTCCCTAAGTCCTTCACAGAAGCCATCTCTACTCTCTCCTTCCCCACTGCTCTAACCTAGCCCTGGGCCACTCTGTGCCTGCTTCTCTGCCCGTCTGACCCTTGTCTGCTCTGGCCTCACCTTTCTTTTACTTTAAACCTTGATGGCATTTATGTATCTTTGACTAACTCCCATTGTCCCTGATGTAAACTCTGTGGTGTTTTACAGAACGCATTCACAGCTGGGATACCCCTACTTTCCTGGTCTCCAACTTCCCCATGCATTATAGACACAGGCTTTTCTTCATTCACTAGTATCTTCTATGTGTCTCTGAGGTTGCCTCCCTACCAAAAAACTGAAACCTGGCCAGTTTTTTGAACAGAGAAAACTAATGTCAGGAAGTGGGTAAGTAGATGTTTGAGAATTTAGCATTGAGGAGAGGACACTGGGGAAACATTGAGAGGGTAACTACTCGCCCAGGTAGCAGCTACTACCCTGGGGCTGAGGATTTACGAGAAAGAAGATTGGGTTTTTAGGACCTAAGAGAGTGGATGGAGGGACCTCAGGGCTCTGAGATCTGCACCTCTGAGAAGAGATAATGCCTAGCTACTTACTACCTGGCACCTCTGTGATAGGAGGTAGGGCTCAAGCCTCTAGGGAGGGGATCCTGCGAGGCTGGTGCAGGGACAGTCATGAGTGAAATCAGTCTGGTTCTGAATCAAACTGAGCACTGGAACCAAAGGCTGCTACAGGGATAAAGTCTGTGGCTGAGGCAGTACCATGAGGGACACCATCAACTAGAAGCAGAAATGCCTTCACAGTCCTTCCTTCTGTGCTCCCTCTAGCGCCCCTTGTTGGTGGAATCGGCAGATTACTTCCATCACTGCCCCACCTTCAACAGCAGAAGGTCAGATGGAGAGTTCAGGGCAAGGTTTAGCAAGCAGCGCTGGATTTCCATCGCCTGGCCCTCACCGCTATGGCTGCCTCATCCGTAATGTTTTTCCTACTAATTTTGCCCGCTGCAACCTTTATTCAAATACAGTGTCTTTCCAAAATCTTTCCTATTCTTACTCAAAGCAATTACTTATATGATCATTTGAGTTTCTCTAGCATTTGCAAATACTTCCTATGTGGTCTTTTTATGTTGTATCATAATATTTTCCACCAAACTCTGAGTTCCTTTAGGGCACGTAGAGTTACAGCCATAGATCCTAGCAGCAAGCCTGACACAAGAAGCACGTTGGGTGAGCCCAGTGGAGCCAGTATGGGCATTTTAATTAAATTAGTATTAGGCCATTGCTACATTTTCTCCTCCCAACCAAATTTGAACTACATAAGAGCATAGATCATGCTTTATGTTTCTTTGCATTTCTTACTCACATTTAGAACAAGGTTTTATATGATGAAGAACTTGATGACTTTTATCCACCTCATTTGTTTATTAACCAACACAATTCTGGTACAGAATGATATGAACATGGAGGATGAAGTTATAAAAATTAGGTGAAGGGCTAGAGAGAGAGCTCAGAGGACTAAGTGCAGGCTTAGGCAAGCGCAGGGACTGGGGCTCGATTCCTGGCACCACAGGCTGTGCTGGCCCTGCCCCCAGGTGCACTGAGCTGACCAATGAGTCTGGGCGTGGTGGGGCAGGCTTGCAATCCCAGTACTGGGGAGGCTGGAAACAGGACAATTACCATAAGTCCAAGCTGCGTAGTGAGACCCTGTACCAAATACATTAAAAAAAAAAAAAAAAAAGATGAGATCCATAGTGAGGTTTAAATATGTTTCTAGCATCTGATTCCAACAGATAGTGCACATTATAAAACTTGGCATTTGTTGAATTTTGGTGGGAATAACTCAATCAAGAGATCTAATGTGATGTGTCCAATAGTAAATTCTAAAGCAATTAAATGTATTCCAGGTTTCACATTTTCTATTTATATCTTACAGGAAATATATTCCCCCAATCCATAAAATGATTTATCCCGGGCTACATCTGTTCCTTGTGCATTCATTAAATTTCTCATGGCCATCAAAATCAACTAGCAGATTATTTAAATGTAGGAAAGATATTGAATTTTAACTTAATCACCAGCTTCCTAAAAAAAGAAAAAAGAAAGAAAAAAGAAACCTCTGTTCAACAACTGATTTATATTCAGGTCCAAGTAAAAGAAAAATAGCTTTTTTTAAAAAGGGGAGTGATATTTAATTAACTATTGATTTCTTCTCAATTATTCAAGGCAAGCAATTATCGATATTGATGGAACAGATATTTCCTACCTCTAGTGCCCAGATGAAAGGAAATATTCCACTCAGCAATCTGCTGCCCAACAAGCAAGGCTGAGAGTCTTTAGGTCTAGATGGAAATAGCTATTTGGATATGTTTATTCCATATTGCCCCAATTAAACAGATATTTCTTGAAGTGTAAGCAAAACAAAATCCTGAGAATCTATGTCTGCCTTCCAAATTAACAACAGCAAAACTAAGGCTATTGTTCGCTGTCCTGTTAGGCAACCACACTGCCTCGGACGCTTTCGCTTCAGAGCTACAGAGCTTGACATTTTAAGCCATAATCCATAAGCTCCTATAATTTGAGTCAGATGCTCATGACTTCCAAATCACCCAATAAGAAGTAACTTCTATAATAATTAGGACCCGCGGAACACTGTCTTGTACATCAGCATTTTGAGCCTGAAGGATTTAGTGCCCTTGCCAGACATTGCCGAATTTATAGATGGTGAGTGTGGGTACATTTGCAAATTACCCCTACACACTGTAACTGCCCTGGACGTCACCAGAGGACTATGGAAGACAGCCCAGCAGGCCTCTGCGTGGGGCGCCTTGTCGTTCCTTGTGTGGGTACCTACCACCATCTTTGCTCGGCTAATTTCAACATAGAACATTAATGTGTTTGGATGTATGAAGCGCCTCTTGAAGGTGACATGATTATTGAACACAATCGATAGACAAAGCACCATTCACTATAGTTTTACTGTCTGGAGGGTGGCAGTCATTTGAAATCAGTATTCCCTTAATATAACATTAAATGTGTGTACGAGTGTGTCTGTTTAAGTGTTTAAGTGGCCTATCTAGAAAATTTGACATCGCTTTTAAATTAAAAAGTTATAATTTGTAAAAAGCTACTTTTTCTGCTGTGTCCCCTACCCTCACCCCCACTCTAGAAGGGTCCCCGTACATGAAATGCTTAACCAGCATTTGCTGTTGAGAAATGCTCTTGGCTCTTTCGCTCTTTGCGGTTGTGTCAATTTCCCTGGGTTCTATTTAACATTCCGCTAAATCAGTGAAACCTTGATTACCTAAAAGAGAAAGAAACATGGAATTAATGAGGTGAACCAGATACGCAAAAACACAGGAATTACCAGACATGAAAGTTACATGACAAAGTTTGGGGGTGAATCTCAGTCTCCAGTTGCTTGTCTCGATTTATTCAAACTGACTATTAATTGATGGACCCAACAAAATTGTGGTAATCAGGGTTTTACCATTACATTTATCACCATTTCCTGAAATCAAGGTAACCTTGGGCTCTGCTTCCTGCATTTACAGGACAATAAAACCCCTGACCGCCTTCCCTGTGCCCTCCTGCTGCCTGCCTGGCGCATGCTCCTTCCCCTCCACGCCCCTCCTCCCGCTTTCCTTAGGGTTGAGTCTGCATGCGCACAGCCGCGGTGGGGGGGTGGGGGACAGCGGGGTGAAGGGCCCATCCCTTGGAGATTCTGGGCCCTTTAGCAAAACTGCTTTGCATTTTAAATACCACTCGCCTGGCCTCGGAGCTCAGCATTCTCCTATCAGGCACTTGTCCCTTCAAAGCCGGGGAGGTCACACCAGGTCCTAGCAATGCAGGAGCATGGCATTACTCTTGGATGGGGTAGCCTGAAATGGCAATGATAAGATCCAAGATCACAGCAAAACCCTATAGGAAAAGGAACTAATAGGATCAAAACAAAGGCAGCGCTGGTTCGGAAGCTGGAGTCCCTTAGCGTTGGCGGACAGGTGGGGGTGCCGAGGTCGCCAGGCCCACAGAGATGTCCCTGAAAGCTGAAAGCATGCTGCACCCGATGAGCTTCATTTAATTCTGCTTCTTCTTCCCGCACCTCCCCACCCCCCTGCAGCGAACGTCTGCGACAACGAGCTGCTGCACTGCCAGAACGGAGGGACCTGCCACAACAACGTGCGCTGCGTGTGCCCGGCCGCCTACACCGGCATCCTCTGCGAGAAGCCGCGCTGCGAGGAGGCTGGCAGCTGCGGCCCCGGCTCCCGGGCAGCAGCCCCGCTGGGCTCCCCCGCGCTGGCGCTGCTGCTCACCGCGCTGCTGGGGACAGCCAGCCCCTGGGCCTTCTAGGCCTGGCCGTGGGGAAGCAAGCACAAGGCAAGCCCTTGCTACCATCAGAGAAAACGCACCCACAGCGCCCCAACCCGCGAACCAACTACGTAAGGAGGCCTAACTGAACTAAGCCATATCTATCAGCCGTGGGCAGCTCAAGACTGCTGAGTTCTCCCTGCGGGGCAGTTGTCACTGCAGTCGCATGGCCAGCCAGGGGCTTGCTGTGGATTGCAAAGGCCATGCCAGCTCCCCACCCCCACGGGAACGACGGAAAACCAGACCAACAAAGCAACCTAAAAACACTTGCTACTCGAACGCGGTGCATCTCCGCACAGCTCTGCCCGCCTGCGGACCAGCCAATCAGGAACAGTCTTTGCTGCCAGGTGCATTGTGGGTAGATGGAAACCTGTGAAAAGCTGCCGAATTGGCCTGCTCCAGCCCCTGAGTCCCCTCCGACCTGTGCTTTAGTGAACGTTGCTCTGTAACCCCTGTTGGTTGAAAGATTTCTTTGTCTGACGTTAGTGATGCACACGTGTGCCCCCCTCCCCCAGCGCAAGCCAGTCACACCCCCGTATATCCTCGCAGCACCAGTCACAGTGTGCTCACACGAGCGGCTATGGGCAGGAAGAAAGTGTATCTATCCTTTTGTATTCAAATGAAGTTATTTTTCTTGAAATACTGTAAGATGTAGATTTTTTGTATTATTGCCAATTTGTGTTACCAGACAATCTGTTAACGTATCTAATTCAAATCAACAAAGACTGACATTTAATTTTGTCCTCTTTTGTTCTGTTCTGTTTCATTGTGCAGAGATTTCTCTGTAAGGGCAACGACCGTGCTGGCATCAAAGAAATATCAGTTTACATATATAACAAGTGTAATAAGATTCCACCAAAGGACATTCTAAGTGTTTTCTTGTTGCTTTAACACTGGAAGATTTAACGAATAAAAATTCCTGCATAAACGACTTCAGGAATTTGTATTGCAATTTCTTAAGATGAAAGAAGCAGCCACCAAACAGTTTCACACTCACTTTACTGATTTCTGTGTGGACTGAACACGCTCAACTGGAGAATTTAGGTCCCAGGAAGATGGATTGATGATCGCTAGCTTGGACAACTTCTGCAAAACGTGGGACTATTTCCACTTGGGAAAAATTATAACAGACAAAAAGAAAAAAGAAAAAGAAAGAAAAGAAAAGAAAGATCTAAGTGATTTCCAAGACCATGCCAAAGCCGGTGGGCAGAGCGCTAAGAGACTTATTGTTGAGCCTGCTATTTTCACAGAACGATGGTGGCCGCGCGGCTCTAGGGATGCTAATCTATGTATCTTTCCAAATACAGTGTTTACATGGAGGCTCATAAGAAGCCACCTGGGGAACCAGGACAGCAACAGGGAAATTGAGTGATTAGCAATTTGACTTTGAATATATTCAGACTAAGTATTTAAATGAAATATCAAAATATACAGCAGCAAGTAGACATAACTGCTGTTCCTGAGAATAAAGTTTGTTTTAAGTACTGCCCAAGGTGTAATAAATTCTTGTTTCTGCCTTTTACTAGGCCAATTACTGTACAAAACAGCAAGGGAAGGAGGGTGTGGGAAAAATGGCCAAGTTTCCAAGAGACCGCATCAGTGTATACTTCCTTCCCAGCACACTGTTGTCGTGCAGGTTACAGATGTGTTAGCGGCAGCATCTCCTGGAATCAAAAACAATTATCAGTCCAAGCCAGAGTCGTAAGGACAGTGATGACCTGGCAGAGCAATAACCTGTGCTAGTGTTAGACAGAAGCCTTGTCCTAGCCTGAATTCGTCACCCTGCCGCCACTCCTCGCAGGGGCAGGGGGCACCTGCCTTCTGATAAATAACCTGAGTCAAAACTAGATGAAGGAACAGCATGTCTTATTGGTTTTGTTCCCAGAAAAGCCAATTCAAAGAAGGCAATAAAAGGTAAACAGGTGATGTCTGCACGGCCTGCGCCCCACTTCTGAGTCGATTCCATGTTTGTTATTCAAACCGACAGTCTCTTTTGAAATAAGAAATAAAATTTGAGCTTTGGCTGGCTTAGTGCCAGAGTGACTAACCACAAATTGGAGATTTGTATTAGGAAGATGAACATAAAATTATATTTCAAGCTCACCAAAGAAGGCCCATGAAAATTCTGGTAGCAGAGCGTTTCCGAGGACTTACAATGAGGTAGATTTCCAGTACGAAAACAGGAGTTTCAGGTGTCTTAGAGTTGATTAGCACAAACCAAAGGCAGACTGTGTGAGATTTCTGGCAACGACGCACTTTATCACGATCTGCTGACGGCTTTGTCCCCATGCTCAGGAATGCGACGCTGCACAGTTCAATACGTGGGATTCCCAAGGCTAACTAAAATATAGCGACGACCTGACCTATTCATCTGCATTTTCTCTTTATGAGGCTATACGAATCTAAATTGATGAGAGGTATCTTGCATTCGGTGTATTTAGATATAGTTTTCTGAATTTCCTGAAGTGATGTGATTTACTTTTAATAAAAATTCACTTTTAGGTATGTGATGGAAATGAAATGTTCTTTTTAATTGGGATTCTCACGTCCTTTGAAAAGGCCTATTCCTTTGAAATCTCAACTCAATGGACTTTTTCTGCTGCTCTCTAGGATTTTTGCACAACTGTTTGCATCTAAAATATTGTGCCCCAACAACAGGCTAGGGAGGAAGTGGGGGGATAGTAAGTTGTACCCACATTTGAAGTCCTGGTTCTTGTCCTGTTTCTGCTTGGATGTTGCCCTTAAGGTGGGATAACGTAGGCTTAGGTATGAGTTAATCTGTGAACTTTCCCACAAAGTGAGAGTGTGATTTATTCTGCCAACGTGACTATAAAATTTCAAAAACCAGGACAAAGTGACGATTATATAGAAACTTGTTATTTGTAGGAACTGAATCTGCCATGTTGGGGTACAGGAGTGATTCATTTCTGACACTGCGCACAGCATAAGAGAGACCGTTCACTCCAGCAGAGAAGGACCCTGGTTCAGGGGAAACTTCTCCTTCCTCCAGCCTTGTTCCGGTGCCCAGGGCACCCAGGTGTCCTCCACCCTGGGTGGGGACTGGACTGGGCTTCTTCATGGGTCCTTCGTGGATGCCTTCCGCTGGTGGTAGGCAGCATCAAGGCTGCACCCCCTGGGTACTTGCATTAGCAGAGAATGGAGTGGTACATACAGGGTGGGCAGTTTGCTATTGAATTCACATGTGACTAAAGAGAGGCCTGTTACAATGAAACCCAGATTTCAAGGACGGAAAAAACAGAGATGGGGGGAGGAGTAATATAAGTTCTCCTCAGGCCCAGAGTCCAGTGCAGAATTCAGAGCAGCGCAAAGATACTAAACTACTCCTGGGCATCCCATCTAAGAAAGCACATATATGCATCCAAGTAAGAGGGTGGAACATATTCACTTTATTCAAAGTAACTTTGTTCAAAGGATTGATGTATACATTTTAAATATTTCCACAAATGGCACATGAGTCCCTGCTGATACTTGGGCCCTCCAAATATTTGAGGTTGAATGTCCCTCAGGTATCTGAAGACAAGTCCTGAAGCTAGAATCAGTGATTCTGCTGGGTAATGTGGAGGGAAGTGCAGGCTGGAAGCAGGCACAGTTCCACAGTTCAAGCACTCCTGCTGTTGGTTTTCTTAGTCACTTTCTCTTTACTGGGAAAAATTAGCACAATTTAGAGGACAGAAAGTTTATTTTGGCTCACTTGGTATAGGTTTTAGTCCAACGTTGACTGGCTCCAAGGCAGGGTAGCATGGCAGGAGAATATGGCAAAGGAGAGACAGCTCGGGCCTGGTGGGCAGGAGGCAGAGAGAATAAAAGGAATGCAGGAGAGGCATCTAACCCTCACGGCCATGGCCCCAGGGGCTCTCTGCTCCCTACCAGACTCCAAATCCTACTCATGAGTCAGCCATAAAGCCCCATAATTCCATCACCCACAAGTGCATCAGGCTTTGGGGAGACACCTCAAGAGAAACCATAACATTAGTACCCTGCCTCTCCCTTGGATTTGTGGCCTGACTGGAGTGATGGGCCTTTGAATTGAGGCAGCTGTGTGGAAATCCTGGAATCAAATCTTTGTTCTATCTCCTTTATCCTCCACCATCAAAAATCCATTAATACTAGATGTAAACATAGTATTCTGAAACAGGACACTCTGTGCAATATGGGAAACAGTTTGATGTAATTCGCCTGTTCTTAATTAGTAAATAAGGGGGCCGGGGAGATGGCTCAGTAGAATAAGTGCTTCCCTGGCAAGCGCAAGGGTCTGAGTT
>NDGM011177892.1:0-10276 GCA_002564305.1 Octomys mimax | reverse complement strand
TACAGCTACTTTCTCTTAGTTCAATGAAAAGAAAGATTTGTACTAATAGTGTTTAGACAAGATGTCATGTCTGCATCTTGTACTCTAAAAAACTATAGCACAAGTTGCAATGAAGACAATAGTATGCAATGTATTAATTATTGTAAAAGTCCTACTAACCTGTTTTGAAAATGTCTCATTGCTATTTCTTTCTCATTAAAATTAATAAAATATGAAAAGGGAAATTTCCATCCAGAATGTTCTAAGCTGATAGAGATGGGAAAGAAGAAAGTGTTTTATGATGAAATTAGAAGAAGTTTCAGATTGATGAGGTCATGGGTCTCTGCCTCTCAGCCCATGAAACCCATGATAACTGTCAATGTAGGGGGAAAGCCTGTTAGGCTTTTCATATATGTCAATGCAGATTTGTTGATATATTTCTTATTTAGCTCAATGTTCTATCCTAAACTGTTAACACAAAACTTTGCACTAAAAAAAAAACAAAACTTTGCACTGATCCTTCTTGGATTCATTTAGAAACAAAATTGTATATCTTTGAGGCATTCTTTATGTTCTTTTTACTTTTCTTTTCCACACAAAAGCTAATTTTCACTTAATATTGCTCTGTCTTCTGCAGTCTTCGTAGTGGTACCTGTTCTTCTTTTTGCCCTAAGCTTCATATATGATGATCTGGAAATGGAATGTGAGTCCTTTTCCTCCCTTTGATAGTTTAATATTCATTTCTTCTCATTTGATTTTATAGCTTCTCGTATGTCTACTTTAAACATCAAAATACTCTACAGGTTAGCCCATTTTATTTCAACCATCCTCACTGGATTTTATTCAGAAACCTGTGATGTAGATTACATTTCCATCCCAAACAATTATTCTACCATTTATTTTGAAATATTTTGTTCTAGAAAAATTTTCTGCCACTATTCTAAGTTTTTAGTCTGAGTTTCCATGTCTAAGTTATCTTCTTTTAAAAAATATTGCTTCCATTTGTTAGTTATCAATCTACTTCTATGCTTAAATATCAGAAAATTTTGAGAACTATAAACTCTTCTAAATTTTAGTTGCAAATGTCTGACATTAAAAACACTGTGTTGTAACTTTCTAAATCTCTCTCTAAAGTATCTTATTTAACAACTTTTTATTCTACCAGGATGTCAAATCCACTGTACTTAGTATTTCATCCCTTGCTTTCCTCAGTTTCTTACTTCTGGTATTAAGTAATCACCATTGTAATCAGAAATATTAATGATTATTTTATCCCTGACCCTCATTCAAACACATTGGGAAAAATATCAACAATGATGAAAATTCAGATTGTTCTTTTATTAGTTGGTTACCAAATTATTATTAAGAATTACAAGTAAACAATCATGCTGGCTTTAACCTAACAGCTCAAAACTAAGGTAGATGTGAATGTTCATGCTAATCTTGTTATGTTTCCATAGTTAGCATCCTACAGTCAAATATTTCATATATTTTATTGCATCTTTTAAATCTTTAGTGACCTTTCCTTGTATGCTTTCATGATTTTCTCTCAATAAGAAAATATAAGCAGTCAAAAAATATTACAGTACCTGATGCACCACTGACTTTGCCTTTTCATTTCAAAGTGAAGGCTTAGCTTTCCAAAAACTGTTATAGCTCTGTGAGTTTTCATTTAATACTATCTGCATTGAAATCTTTTACTGATAGCTGCATGTTGATGAATATGAAGTTTGCATGTCTCATTTATTCAGTTTAATAAATTCCAGATATATATATATATTTAAATGCCTAAATATTTCCCTTTGAACATATAATAAAAACAGTGTGTTCAAACACCTTTTTTTATTTTGTATCTTAGAGATAGGTCCACAGGGTGGTCAGGGTCTTACTACTAGATTAGACTCATAGTGATCCACCTGTTGATAGCTTCCCAAGAGCTGGATCACAGCTGCGTGTCACCACGCCCAGCTGCAATCACTGTCTCAGTGCACCCCGAGTGCTGGGCCTAGGATAAAATCCCCAGCCCTTGTGCCAGTTTGCCGGCACTTTAATCCATTGAGCTATTTGGCAGGCCCTGTTCAGACAACTTTTAAACAGCTTTTTCCACATTTTCTTCTGATCTACCCAACTAGTCTAATTTTTCAATCTGAGTAGGTTTAATTACACTCAGAAAGTTTTCTGACCCCTAATAACAGATTATTTTTTCCTTCTCTGTATTTTTCTGTTAAATCTGTATGATATAAATTATAAAGTTATATTACCTTTATTTTGACCTGTATCCAGAGTCTGGCCATTGTACACTTGATCTTCACCACAACCACTGCAGTTCCAGGAAGCAACATTGATTTGCTAGGTAAAATCACTTTATCATTTCCCATCCTAGAGGCTAGACAGAAGCTTGTCTGTCTATGGTCACCCTTTTTTGTAGAGAAAAGAATGTATATCTCCTCAAACATTTCAAATATTTTCATCTCAAAAGAAAATTCAAGGTCCTTATCAATATTCAAAAATTAATAAATGCGGTTCCTCTGGACATCTTCTTAGTCAACCACTCATTTTCTTCCGAGCACTTTTTTTCATTTCCTTAAAAAATCACTCATAAAAAAGGGGCCAAGGAGATGGCTCAGTAGGATAAGCACTTGACTGGCAAACACAAGGATCTGAGTTCAATCCCTGGTTCCTCAAAAAAAAACAACAACAACAAAATAAAATCACTCATCATCTATGACATATATCACTTTGAATGTCAAGTTATGGTTACATAATTTGGGGTGGAACATTTTCCCAGTAGCAGTTGTACAAACTCTCACTCAGATATCTGGTTAAATATTCTTTTCCTTACAAGATATAATGTGGTACTATCACAGCATATTATAAGTGATATCTCTAGAGAAAAATATAAGGTTAAACTTGCAAATAAACATCAGTGATTTTATTAAGTGTATGTGTTAATTAAATTGCTATTATTTTATTTTCCTTAGACTTTCTTGTTTAACTTTTCACAGTCATTGTAAAGAGATTAAACACACTCATTTAAAAATATACAACCTCATTTACTTTAGAGGAATAGTTATGTATACAAAGAAGGAAAAAGTAACATCTCTAAAGAAATAGAAAAACAGATACCCAGAATATTTTCTGAGTGTTATTCAGATTAATGCCATTGTCAATAGTAATCGTAAAAAGCTTTATTTACAAAGCCGAAGAGTTTTTCTTGTCTTTCTTCAAATGTTTTAAATTGTGATATTGCATGCCTTTCTGAAAACCTTTCAATAAATTAATAATTATGACATTGAAGAATTTTACTATATAACATCATATTTTCATCAGTTTTTGTCTAATCTTTAGTTATTAACACAGTCAATACAGTTTATCTTCATCAATAGTTTCTATTATAATTTAGATTCTTCTTTACCTGCTGTAAATCACACATCTATTCCTTTTTTCTTATAACTGAAACACACATCTTACTGAATTGTAACTACAAGCTTAAGAGTTTATATTTTTCAGAGGCCATTCTTCTTTAAATATTAAAAATGAAAAAAATATAGTTTTGTTAAATTTAATGACATTTTCATCAACAGATAGCAGCTACATATGGGAGTAGTATAATTTCAAGTATTTGAGTACCAGCACATAATTATTTCAAGGAAAAAGTATAATTATCTCACTAGTTCAGAATTTTAGAATACTAGTTTAGCAGTGGAGATATGACAGAAAATTTTATTTTTTTATGAAGAAAAGAATTTCATTTATTCTTGATGTATTTCTGATATCTCAATGCTAATATCATGAACTAAAAGAACCATCAACAGAAGCAAACTGCAAATAAGTGTTGGTGGAAAGATATCAATTGAAGGAAAGGGCAATGTTGTTTATATTGAGATTGACCACTCGACTCTGAAGCTCAGGAAGAATCATTTGGAAAGCTACATACTTTTTTAGAAAAATGTAAGAGGTACTTTTAGATTTTCCAGCCTTTTCAATCTATTAAAAAGGAAATATATTAAATAGAATATTTAGTTATTAGAGATGCTTCAAATGATAATTATTGTTATAATGAAAAAGAAAATGATGATTCAGAGGTCTTGACTTACTTAATTTTTCAGTATCTGTAATTGCTTTCTATCTCTTATAAAAATTACATTTTATTAAACAAAGGCTAGTATAGGGAATCTGTAAGTTTACAAAATTACATTTTTAAAAAGAAGCCCAAATCACAGTGGTTTAAAGTTTCTTTCTCCCATCATAATTCAAAAATTTTGAAAATCTTAACTTGGCAGATTCGTTGCAAGTGTTGATCTAGCAATTTATCACCATCCATCTTTGACATGGCCATATTCAAGACTGACAAAAGAAACATTGTAAAAAGAACAAGGTGTTTTTATGTCCCACGTCTATGAGTGGTTCACATCAATTACAAACACATTATATTTGACATATCCTAGTTTTAAGGGAGTAATATAAATGAAATGAGGCTGTAAAATGTTTTTACTCTGTGTGGTTAAAGAAAGAAATGAGAAAGCAATCTCATCAGGATTTTCCAAAAGGCATATAAATGGATGATGGTACATTTTTTACCATTAATTTATACTTAATTTCCTATATAATACTTCAGAAATGCTGAAATATTTTGTTAGAAAAACAAAATTCCACATTTCTATTGTGGGTTAGGTAATGATATAGGTCTGGTTTTTCTGTAAGATAATGAAATATTGTCACTTAGAAAAACATTAATACTGGATTAGAGAATAACTGATGTCTATGCTTCTGCTTTTTAAATTTTCATTTGAATCATAAAAGATGAATATCACTCACTGAATATCATTTCAAATGAAATTTGCTCTTGCTGCTTTTGTTTTTACTCTCTTATTATATATATGCAGATATTTTGTGGCTAATTTTATGAGAATGATAATGTTACCACATATGCATCCAGCAGACAGATTTCAGGCTTTCTTGCAGATGAAGCAAAGAACTGAAAAGCATCCAACCAATAGTAACAGAAAAGCAGCTATGACATTTAAAAGTCATGGGAAGATGTGCAGAGGGAAGGTCTGGGCAGTCAAAGACATGGCGCGGAGAAGTGGCTCAGAGCAAAAGGAAGCATAAAGCCAGCACAGCAGAGCTGAATCAGGGTTTCAGGTTTTGAAAGGAATGCACCCCACAACATTTTCATCTCCTCTGTTCTCTAGAGGAGATTGATAGAAATGACCCATATGATGCTGTCTCCTCTTCAGAGGATTTCAGTAAGCAGGACTTTCCCAGAGTTCATTCTGATTAACGTACAGACATGATATGCAGACCATATTTATGAACCATTTACATTTTTAGTGGGAAATGGCTCTTGAAGGTCAGGCCAGTAGAACTAAAGTCTATGCGCTCTGGTCTGGTGCTTCCCCTGGGACTGTCATTTTACTTGTTGCTTCTCTAAGAACCAAGGAAGGATTGGCGTAAGATGCTGCACAAGGTGGAGGAGGTCACCTCCCAGTCCTCATTGCTCTACTGTAGATTGTAGTAATAACATTTACTTAATTACAAAACCTTGCCATTGTAGTGAACATAAAAAAAATTAATTCAGTATTTCCATTGTCACAAGCAATAAAATCATTCTCATGAATTCAGATCTTATATCATAGTGATTAATAATACATCTTTGGGAACTAGGCTGTAGGGTTCAAATGCCAGTTTCACTACTTACAAGTTGTATGAATGAGATCCCAGCAGAAAATAGATTTGAAAAAATGCTAGAAACTGAATAAAGTATGTGTAGAAACAAATGCTCATGATTATTATTTTATAAGGACACTGGCAGTCTTGGATGACTGAATGGAAAACCTGCCTTGGAATTTAAAGATCATATATCACTGTTTATGTCCTCATCTCCCTAGGCTTTCCCTTGTATTTTGGGATGTCTCTTGAGATAGGGTATGGGAAATAAAAGTAGTTAGAAAGGGGACAAGGAAATTGAGATTTTTTTAAATGATATTTTATGTAAACCTGCTTTAGAAGAGGTGAGGTGTTTTTCTGTTTGTTTGTTTGTTCTTTTGTACTGTCTTTCTCCTTTTCTCAAACAGTACATGGAGCAACTCCCTCTCATCCACACAGGTTTGTCCCTTCTCTTTCCACTTGAAAGTGCTCTTCTTTCATCTTTGAAGGGACCACTCTGGGGATTTTTCATCCGATTATAGCATTATCCCAAAACACATGGGTTATCCACAGACAAGATTAAGATTATGGATTATTAAATTCCCCAGACCCCCTATTGCTCAAAGCACATAAAAGGCCCTCAGTTACCAAATGTGTGTGCCTTAGTTCTCTGAGGACTCTCACTCCACTCTTGTGTTGTCCTGCCTGTATCTCTAGTAAACTCTTCCCATGTCTCTTTTACTGATGTGGCCTGAAAGTTCTTTTCTGTGAGGAGAATCAGAAACCAGAAAATTCATTTTTTAAAGGTGATTTAAGTTCCATATTTCACTCTCTGGGACCCTGTACCCAGTTTGGTAATAACTCTCACCTTTCTCTTAAAAGCATATTTGATTTCATCTCTGTGTAAAAAGTCTGTTTCCTAAGAGCACAATGGGTATGCTGTTGTGTATTTATGAGGCTCTGAGTCTCATAAATGCCTGTTTTCTCTTCTGTGATGCCCTTCACTGCATGAATGGGTGAACTTTTGGTTAGTACTATCTCATCTGTGGAAACCTGGGTAATGGAGACCTGAGTTTCAGATGTTTTATTGCTAATAAATGATCTGATTCTGAAGAGACTTTGCTTCCTGTTACAACTATAGATAAAAATGTTGCCAGCTAATAAGGATTTAGGGCAGTGATGAGGAAACTTTTAGAGACTTAGCGCCCCATCTGCAGCCTAAAACCCACTTGAGTACTGCACAGCGATAACACCACAATGAAAGATTAATGCTTTATTGTTGGGACAATTCTGGGGGACTCAGTACACTCAGATAGGGTTCTGGGTGCCCACCGTGGCACATGTGTCACAGGTTCCCACCACTGGTGTAGTGAATGATTAATGGCAACTTCAGAAAAGTAGCCATGGCAGACAGAAGCAGGAAGAGATAGTGGTCACAGCAAAACAGAAAGAGGAGTGACTAACAATCAGGAATCTGGGAACTTGAACAGAGACATTTTTTTTTATTGAATTTCTTTTCCTCCTTAACTCAGACCACTTTCTGGTGTCTCTCTGGCCATGCTGTCGTGGAATTCACACAGCACATGCATCCCTTGATGGCTGCACAGAAAGCATAACTTCCTGCAGTATAGAAGGTGATACAGAAGGGTGGGGCTAGAACTTGGCAAAGTAAATTGTGAGGAGCATACCCCTTTCAAGTTTGATCCTATGTAATAGATAAGGCCCAAGATTGGAAATGAAGCAAAAGCATTCCTTGATCTTGCAAGAGTGGGTGCTACACTAACACGTGTGTGGGCACATGTAGGGCAGTTACAGTGAGAAGTCTGACCCCTAGTCAGCAATTCTCCGGCCCAGTACCTTATTGGTTGAGTACTAGGGAGGATAAAATCTTCCTGATTGTCTCAGCTTTGTTCAGATTTACCCTGACCCACTCCCTCTTCAAATATTTTGTGGGTCTAAAGGGAAATTACTAAGTCACAGGTGGGTAACTGCCAATAGTTATTCACTCAGAGTTAGGAGAGAGGTGGTCCTTCCTCCTTTGATGAGGACCTTTCAGATACATGGCCTCAGGCATGTCCACAGGCAAGGAGGCAATTTTGTCCACTAATAGATTTCCACTCAGTTCGGAGTAAAAGACTTTGACTTTAAAATGAACCACTTTGATTTATTGTTTTTTAAAAAGTGAAACAAAGTACAGTCTTGATCTTAAAGATTTTTAAACATTCTTTTCTTGAGAAAATTTCAACTATTGTGCAATGGAGGCACACAGCTCCAAGATTGGGCTGAAGCCAAAAGTTCCTTGGACTGGACATGCTTCTGTCTCAAAAAGCCACTTACATTGTGAATGCAAGTGAGCTGATGTAGCTTTCTGCTTTCTTAATGTTCTTAGTGTCTAAAGGCTCCTCTCATTTTCAACAAAGTGGAACCCCTTCAGATTGCTGTGTAGCATGTACTTGAGGATGATTCCCATGTGTCACACTACTGTGTGAAGATGAAAATTGTGACTTGCTTTTAATGGACACAATAGACTGGAAGTGATGGGATGCTAGTTCCTTGATCAGATTATGTCACATATGTTCCAATATTTAAAAAACACTGCAGTGAGAGAACTCCCTCCCTTGTTGGCACTGAGGTAATATACAGTTACTATGTACTGCGAGAGACCTGAGAAAGGAATCCATGGCTAAGTGTGACCTTCAGGAGGTGTGAATGACCCTAGCCTATAAACAGTGATAAAATCTTCCTATCATTTCAAAGGGATAAATTCTCCCAAACACTTGAATGATATTGGAAAAGAAGCTTGCCAGTAAGCCTGCCAGATAAGAATAAAACCCAGCCAACATCTCGAATGAATCCTTATGATCTTGAGTCATGCACACATTCAAAAAACTAATAATTATCAAGGTAATTGACAGAGGATGTGACCACATGACAGCAGCAGTCTTGATCTATAGACTATAAAATAAAGACTGTGGATTGGTGTAGGCCACTAAATGTGGGATGATTTGTTGCAAACTATGGTAAACTAAAGCTATTATTGTCTACAACTATTTAACAGCTATTTCATATAGAGTACAAAATAGATGCAACTGTTATACCCGCATGTCTTACATAATTATCATATGCACAATAATGATATACTTGCTGCAAGAAGAATGCCTTTCCTATTTTTGACTTCCTGAAATTATTTCCTTTTCTGATAAAAATACTATTTAAAGAGATATTAGCATGAAGTAGAATACAAGCCTCTACCTCTTCATGCCTTTAAATCAAATGTTGTCAAACACAAAATGATACTTTAAGCTCATTTCAAAAATTTTTTTATCTATTTTAAGATAGAATTTTCTGCAGAGATTTTTAATCATCTAAACAAAGAACCATTACCTACATTAACAATTATGAGTCTACCTAGTTGACCTCGTAGGTTCAATGAATTTAAAATATATAGATATTCAGCTGGAATGACTTTTAGAAATACACATCAAGCTGTTTCCCTTTAAATGTAGTTGTATCTGGAGGAGCCTCCTTCTATCTTTTAGACTTTCATTGCTGTTGTGACAGTCTGCGCTGGCCCTAATCTTATTGTTAATGTCAAGGAACAAGCATGACAGCCTCAGACAAGATAGCTCCGGTGAGTGACGGAGTAATCAGTCTGGAAGGGAACAGCTCATCCATAAAGGCGCCGACACGGCGAAGCGCACTATCAGCGTGCTCACATGCTGCCTCCTTTTCTCCTGATGGCAGCTAGATCATTGAACATTGTACCCTGATGTCAAATATTATTTGAAATTCATGTTATTTTAATACTCTAAACCAAACTAGATACACATGTTTGTGTCAGTATTGTCAGCACATAAAATTCAGAATATCTGAGTGCATTCTGTGAAAATTATTGCTAAATGTTAGCTTATGAGGAGTGCTTCTTTACCATCTCTCATTCTTGATGTTTTGAAAATGCAATAAGGAATAATGTGTTGCTAAGGGAAGGATTTGACATTAAGCCAGTTACATTCGGTTTTCCTGTTTCTCTCATAACAATTTTTGGGAAATGTACATATTATATATTTATATGACTTCTGAAGCACTGTAATATTTCACCTCTGATAATTATACCAGAACAAAAATAAAACACAGAAACCATGCTAGTTTTTGAGGAGCTGAGATTAAATTATTAAAGAATAAAATAAATGCACTATTGAAATTTAGCTAGAATGATTTTTAGAAAATATATAAGTAAAACTTTTTAAAATTTGTTTGCTTGTTTATTTGGTACAGGGTCTTCAATGAAACCTGGACTCACTGAGATCCCCTTGTCTCAGATCCCCAGCACTGGAATTACAAGCGTGAGACACCACACTCACTGCTGGATTCCAGGACTAGCATGTTATGCGTTAATGGGGATCAAACCCAGGTTCTTGCACTTGCCAGGCAGGATCTTAAACCACTGAGCTTTCTCACCAGCAGTAAACCTAATTTTCTTTTTTTCCCATAATTTTATTGAGAAACAAATTGCAATGAGACAGTTTGCAAACCAAATGGGTAGGACAGATTCAATAATTAATATATTGCAAAATTCTTCCTAGTTGTTAATTGCTGTACAAGATGAGGACATGATATCCTATTTACAAACACTATTAGAACAAATCTC
>NDGM011177889.1:0-18592 GCA_002564305.1 Octomys mimax | reverse complement strand
CTTCGCCAAGCTTGTTCCAAGTAGGTGCTTTAGACCACTGAGCCATCTCGCCAGCCCCAATGGCAAAATTTCCTCGCAGTCTTTCGTGTGAGATGTGAAACCTTTTGACTGAGAGCAATGGTGATTAGAAACCCGGGATGTAACATAGGCAACAGAGGAGGGGGCTGGCTGCCGCCGAGCCAGGAGGAGGAGCCCCTGCTCCCTGCCGGCCCCTTGCGTGATATCTTTGCCATCAGCATCTTCGTGGCATTCTTGGCATTGACTTAAAAACTATGACATGATCATGACATTTACAATTATACTGGAAGCTGAGGTGGTTGATCATTTGCATGTGCCATCTATCTGTGTCCTAGGCATGTGAGGACGTCACTGGCAGACGTCCACATGCTTGTTATTGTAATTAGGAAACACATCGCAGCAATCCAACATTGTCTATTCAATCAGTCAACACATCTGTATTGAACATTACTTCCATTTATGCCCGGTAGGTTTCTGGCTGGTGCAGCTAACTCAAAAAGGATTCTAAATTCTACTCAGAAGGAATGTGTTTATTATCATTTTCATCACTGTAACCGCGGAATTCATCTTTTGCCTGGCATATAAATAGAACTGGGATTTTTAAGCTAATGAATGGTTGCCCTTTCACTTCAGAAGAGCAACAAGTTTGCAAATTGCTCTTCCCTCCTGGAGAGATGAACTCCTGTGTCAGCTCTAGCTGAAATAGGTCGAGCCTATGGCCTTATCTCTCTATGGTCAAAGTCTCTTCAGGACTCAGCCTCTCCACTGGCCTGAAATGTGCACATAGAGCAGGAAGAAAACCGTAAAGTTAATCAGCACTTAAGAAATCTGGAATTGTTGCTGAGATCCAGGGCTAGGCATGGACATCTGGGTATCCCCGGATTGCCCTCCACCCAGTGTCAGAGAAAACCCACTAAACACAGACCTGCTCTCCAAGCCGAGTGGCGTGGACTGTAAATGCTCAAGTGCCAGTACTCGGGCCATTTTCAACAAATATTTATTTGCCTTGAGCCATACACCTTGGTGTGTGTGGTCCCTGATATTCATGGGGGGTCTGCGAAATTCGAGTAGAGTGTGGGTTCTCCTGCCCTGTCCCAAAGCACAGTAAACTCTTTCCTCTAGAGGAGATATGAGAGGGCCCCGGGCTCCGCCAAACAAAAAGAAACCGGGTAAGTGGCTCAGTGCTCACTGTGTTACACGGGAAATGTGTGCTATATAACTAGCACTTTGGACCCGCTCATTTACAAGCGCTGGATTTTATAGTGAGGGCAGGTGCCAGGACCACGTAAGAGGCCAGGTGCAGACGCGGAGGGCACATCCACCCATTCATATTATGAAGGTCGCAGGTAAGAAACAGCTGGGGCAGTGACACTGAGTGATTTAGAGGCATCAGAAAAAGATGGATTTAAAAGAAAGAGGAAAGGGTTAAGTAAAGCGAGAAGAGATGGTGCAGGAGCAGCTTCTTGGGGACAGTGACTGAGAGGAGCAGGTGTCATCCTAGGCCTACATGGTCGAGGGAACAGGAATGAGCATGGAGGGAGGATGGAGGGGAGGGATGAGGGCAGGAGAGAGACAGGGAGGGAGGGAGGGAGAAAGGGAAAGGAAAGGGGAAGGAAAGAAGGAGGAAAGGAAAAGAGGGAGGGAGAGAGGAGGGAAGGCTGAATGGAGAGGGCTGCCCCACGGCACCTGGGCCTTTGCAGGAGAGTGCCACCAAGTAGGGCCCCTCGAGAAGGACAAAGGAATAAACACATGGACTGCAGCTTTTTAGGCCTGATCTCCTGGCCACCATTCCCCAGGATGCGCAGAGAACAGATCTCCTTGGTGAGGTGCCAAGAGGCCATGTTTCTGAAACCGAAGGGTCTGGGACAGTGGCTCGGAGGGACAAGTGACTGCTGTCTGGCAGCACATCTGCCTACAGGGGAGTGTGCTTCACCACGCAGGCCCTGCCCCAAAGCCCTGCCATCCTCCTTCAGCCTCGAGTCACTGCTTAGCTGCACCGCTGAGTCTGTGCTGAGGGCTGCAGACAGGAGCAGGATCTGCCCTGCCCAAGGACCTCAGCAGGGGCGATCTGGAGTCCTGTTGACTCACTGCCATGAGTGCCATCTCATCCCTTCATCGTTCGGCCAGCTCCATTTCTACCCACGCACCCTAGGTTTACTAGATGTTTGCCCTTGTGTCCCTTTATGTTTCTCTTGTTTTCACAACTGTCCCCACTCCCTTCAGCTTCAGTGTGGCACCCCGTGAGCCAGCCTGGACCAGTTCTACTGAGGAAAGTGACGTCTCATAAATGGTCAGCTGATCTGGATGTTATTTTATCACATTAGACATTTAAAAATAAGACAAAGGCAGATTAAAAAAACCTTTCTTCTGTTAATACATTAAAATAATAAATAAGTGAATAAATAAATAAGGAGCCTAGACAGGTCAACCTTGGCTGTGTACACCTGCCCATATCCAAACAAATCGTCTTTCACCCAAGCTAGTGGTGGTGCTCAGATAAAGGAGTCGGCGTTCCAGATTTCAAGGTGGTTCCGTTAGCGCATTACATCTAAGTGCTCTTACTGCTACAGCTTGCAAGAGCTGAAATGGTCCTTAGAGCAAAATGCAAGAACATTTTCTTTCTTGGTCATCTATTACTCTGGCCAGAGCAGTCTCAGCTTTGGTACTTCCATTCCCACACTGCAAGGGAGAGATCCTCACCCTTTTGGAATTTTCCACTCAGCACTTGCTAAATGCTTGTAAGCTTGGCCTCCCACTGCCAGAGCCCAAGCCAACAGGCCTGAAAGGACCCCTTTTGAGAGGCCAGATGCTCAGAGAACTGGAAGGGCAAGGACCTGTTGCACTTGCCAGGAAGGATGTCCAGCAGAGGGGAGGTGTGCTTTCCCACACAGCAGAAAACACGAAAGGCCCTTTGAAGTTGTCTGAGGGCCAAGCTCATTGGGAACATCGGAATCACAGATCTGACCATATTGGAAATCAGCATTGCTAATGAGGTTTTCAGAGACGTGCGGGTCCTTTAATCTACTTAACCTTCTCTATAAATACTCAACCGAAGAAACTTCGGACTGCTATTTTTAATAGTCTAATAATGGGTTGATGTTATTTTTAAGGCAGTAGCAACAATGATAACACATCACTTTTGAAGCAAGAGCCATCAAATGCTGGCATATCGCCTTATTTTTGTCAGATCAAACTTTGTGTTGTATGGTGGTAGCCAACTGTCTGAACTGACTGAAGCAGAAGGTGCAGACAGCGCAGTGGCTACCTGACAGGAGTATGTGTCTCTCACGACAAGAGTGTGGGCAGATACCCCAACATCAGTCACTCTCTGTGGCCCAGGTGAGCTGGATGCGGGAACCCAAGGTGATGTGGTGTCCCTGATAACAATGTTCCAGAATATTCTGAGTGAAGATAAAAGGCAATCTGTATTCACTCTACAAAGGAATCACCTGTCCTTCTTCATGTGCCCCCGATTCAAGGCTGAGCTCCTTTCTTAAACTTATGCTTCTTTTCTGCTATCCGGTGCCTCACGTGTTCTCATGTTGACTCACCAAGTTATCTTCATTTATCCACCAACTATCTATACTGTACACTTACTATGTGCTAAGAGCTCCCTCGAACCTGGGAGACTCCAAATGGATTCTGCCTTCGTAGAAGTTACCACTTAGAGAAAGGAGATAATAAATGAGCAAATATTAAGCCAGAGCTTATCAAGCAATACACAGTGCAAAAGTATTATAGTAACAATAATACCAGTAATTATAAAAAGAAACTATAACACATACAACTGAAAATACAAGATAGTGCAAAAGGGAGGGCCAGCTGGGGACAGGAGAGGCTTTTTGGATATTAGGTACACAGGAAAGGAGACTATGATGAGCCGGAATAGAGCAAAAGCATAAATGACAAAGGACAAGACACAAGAGAAGGTCTAAGAAAGGATGTTCCAGGAGGAAGGAACAGGCAGAACAGAGGAGAGCAAGCCAGCAGGAAGGAGAGGGCTGGAACTGGAGAGAACTGAAATGGTGGACGGGGCCAGCTCACATGGGCTTTCAAGGCACAGCGAAGAGTTTGGGTTTCCCTTCAAGCCTGCAGCACAATAACTGAAGGATTTCTCTCCAGCTGTGTAGCATGGTCTAACCTACGCTTTAAGGGCTCAGTGAGCATTCTACCTGGAGAGAGATCCATCCAGTAAGAGTGAAGCAGGTACATTGTGGGAAGAGAGGGTGGTGGCTGGGATGACAAGCAAGACTTAGAGAATATGAATGTTTGATCTAGAACAACATACAAAGCAGGAATAAACTTGAGCAGAAAATTAGACTGTACCTAAGCCTTAAAGTCTCCTCTATGCAAAGGGATCCTCATCTCCTCTAGGGACTGTCAGGGAAAAACTTCACTTCAAACCTGAGAAAAACTGAAACACAAAGGAATTAGGGGCATTCCCAGGGCCACAGAGCAGGTTCCGAACAAGTTCACGACTGGGCCTCATGCCTGCTTTATTCACGGGGTCTGAGTAGAGGCCCACACCCAGCGGGGCTGGGCACAGCCCTTGCTGGCCTGGTCAGCCCTGCATCTACTCGGGGTCGCTACTGTCTGAGGTGTGAGTTTGCACAGTGGGAACAGCTGGGGAGCTATCACGGGGCACACCTGTCTGGACGTAGATTCACCATCTCCTATATAAATGGGTAGGCACCCTCCCGTGGCCCCAGAACAAAGTGGTTAGCAGCTGGGCAACAGCGCCCACTGGGGCTGTCTCAGCTCCGCTACGCACTGAGCACAGACATCCAGGGAGCCCCTCACTCTGGGGTCTTGGTGTCCTCAGCTCAGTCAGAAGAGAAATAGTAACTTTGTCATTCAGGGAAGCCCAAATCAGACAAAATATCAAAACTCGCTCATGACTGTTCCTGGAGCACGGTACGTATTACTATACAGGAGACAATTTGTTTTCCTTTAGTTGAAATTCAGCTCCAATATTAGCAGATAATGAGAATTACTCCCTGGAGACCTACACAGCATGCCTCTGCCATGCGGTACAGGGCCGGTGAGCGCACGCTCCCTGCTCTGCACTATGCACTAAAGCTCTCCTTCCTGGCCACCAGCAGAAGCTGTGGTCCTGGGGACAGCGCTGGACACAACTTCATTTATCCCTCTGATCCTGGGGGCCCTCGTGGAAACACCTTCCCTCCAGAGCCACTTCCCTCGTGGCTGTCATGCTGCCAGTGTGCTTGCTACAAGCAGGGGTCACAGTTGAGAACATAAATACCCTGGAGGGGAGAGAGCAAGCAGGGTCCCCATGCATGTGTGCTCTGCCTAAGCTGTTTTCTTTCCACACCTTCCCATCAGCAGCACTATGCAATATGATTGTGTCCATTTTACAGATGGTAAACTAAGGCTGGAACCTTAAAGGGCTTCTTCCTAGGTCACAAGACTAACACATGGAGGAGCAGGACTAGATCCAATCTGCCTGACTCATCTGCTTTTTGCTTTTCTTTTGCTTTTTAGTTTATTTGGTGCCTTGCCTCTGCTCCCTCTCTGGATTACTGTGTCACAAGAGAGAAAGAGGGAGAGGGACAGAGAGAGTGGTGCTGGTGACTTCATGGTAATGATGGTACTATGTGTGCAAATGTGTGTGTGAGACAGAAAGGGGGGGGAGAGAGAGAGAGGAGACACAGGACAGATTCTGGACTACTAACCACCTATCGGAACGTGTTAGTCTCAGCTGGGCCACACCTGCTGCCCAGAAGGCGCAGTGGACATACCTGGGCTAGCACCTGTATGTGGGGCCCCTGAGCGTGGAGGGGCCCAGCCTCCCACCCCTCCCTGTGCTGCGGGGTGGACCCAGGGGACATCATCCTCAGGATGCCAGTGTGAAGGGCAGGCACCCTCCAGGAAATTGGTGCCAGCAACCCTGAAACACAGCCCCCCAGGGAGCCATGATTGCAGCCCCTGGAGAGGACAAGCTGGACTGCTTTTTACAGAGGAAAAAATAAAAGATCCGAGTCACATTTAAACCTCCGAAACCTTTCTAATTTTGAGATTTGGCAGAAGGCTTTAAGTAACACTTGTGTGATAAATGAGCACCCAAGTCATCATTTGTGCTTCCCCACTGCCGTGCCTGAAAATCTGACTCCCAGGACCGAGCCTAATGATTATTTATGGACAGTGTAAGAATTCCTCCAATGGGGATCATGCTAATGCCCATCTATTTCCATAAAAACAGGGGCATTTTAAAAATAATAAACATACCAACATTTAACTAATCTATGCAAATCTATGCATAAGGATTGTATAAAACCGCTGCTTCCCCTGCAACCTCAACAGGCAAAATCCTGGCTCCTCTCCTTCTCTCAGTTGGGTTTTAGGAGCTGTGGCTGCGGGAGGAGGGAGCTCTGCTCGGGCAGCCAGCGCTGGGGCCAAGTGGGTCTGCACCTCAGCGGTGAGCCAGGACCCCGCACGCCCGGTGGGGGAAGGAGCTCCCCACAGGCGGGCAGCGCTCAGCCAGCCCGGGAAGTGTCAGCTCCCTGCTCTCGGCTGCGGCTGCCACTGTACTGATATGACTGGCTTGCCATCTCTCCGCAAATAAGGCAGCCGCTGCTACCTGATTGGTATAACATCTCACTTTCCTCGCATCGCTCTCCTTGCTCGCCTCCTTGCTTCATCAAAAGAGGGACGAGCGGCTGGCGCTGCGGACAGAGGAGCTTCATTTTTAGTATGAGACAATCTCTATTTTCTTTCCGGAGAGGGAAGTTGGACTCTCAATTCTTTTGTAAATGTGTATGGTGATATTTGCTCCGGTAAGTTGGCTTCTCCTGATTTACAGTCGGCTGTGTGTGTGTGTGTGTGTGTGTGTGCATTTGGGCTGTACACTTTTCTTTCCAAATATGATTTTTGATATCTTTAGTGATGTCTCTTTTTTTCAACTTCGCTTTCTTTTATTCATATGTTTAAGCTGAAGAGGCTCTGCTATGTGCTTGTGCGGTGCTTGCTGTGGCTAGTGAAGTATTTGCTGGGCTTCTCTTTACACAAAGAGGAAACTGTAGAGCAAACTTATCTTTGGTTTTGTAAAAATGAAGTGGCCATTCTACCGCAGCCTTCCCTGGGAGGATTTAATGCCCTAACTGTGCCGATTTGCTGCAGAATGCTGACCATTTTAAGTTTCCTCATCGTCGTCACAGTAAGAACGTCTTAAACTCCAGAGATAGCTGCCAAACACTGTAGGATATGCTGAAAGAAGCCCAGTGGCTTCCTAAGGGCTTGCCCAAGCTAGAATTGATGAGCTGGCCCTGTGATCTGGGACACGCACCTTGACAAGAACTGGATTGTTATGCAGAAAGTATTCAGATACTTAAAGCCCATCCTCTGCATCCTCTGGAAAGCAAGGTCCCGACCAGCTGGCGCTCCTCCTCGGCCTTTCTTTGCATTATATATTTGTGCCACCATCTGTTAAGTGCCCGGCCCTGGCTCTGGTGTGTCTGTAGCTGAAGCTTATCTGGAGAAAAGTTGCTGTCATTAAATTCAAACTGGTACAAAATGGGTCTTGTCACCTCTGTGTGGTGACGCTTGCTAAACGTATTACCTGGTTATCCACTGCGTTTCATTCTGAGACAGAAAGATGGTCCGAGTTCTTTGTCGTTAATTCACAAGTCTGGTAGAAAGTCTATTCATATAATTATCCTAGACAGAGATGATAAGATGATTAACTAATTATGCTAATGGAAACAAACTGACGCTCTAATCTTCACCTTTTGTTACACGGCCAACAGATCTACGTGGTGTTTTCATGGGGAATGAACCAGAGATTATAGTGAAAGCTAAAGCCACCGGGAAAAGGACTCACAGTTTCTCAGAGATTTCTAAAGTAAAGTTGGGAACTGCAAACATGCCTAGAGCTCTTAGGTAGAAATTCTTTTTGGGAACAGCAGTTTTCAGACCCTACAGCAGTCTCGGGGTGGCTCTGTGTCTGGGAGGCCACAGCCCCGAGCGTTGGCTGCCTTTGGGCACCGTGCAACTCTCATGCCCTTTGCCTGCTGGAATGAAGCTACTTGTTCTGACCAACAGACTGAATTTGGATTCATCTAGCTCAGCCTCAAAAGCAGACAGATCCCTCAAACCCACTCGAGTACTTATATTGCTTTATTGTTCTTCCCTGTAAATTCATCCCTGACAGCTATGGGGAACATAAACCCCTGGTGGAACCAAGTGTTCCTTGAAGAAACAAACTCAGCATTTTCTCATGAGCTATTGCCAGTTAGGGTTACGGGATGCATCCGTGTAGAGCGGCCCCCGCCCTCTCCCTACCACACGCATCCATTTCCCAGCCTCTCTCAGCGTCCTCAGCTGTCATCCTCCTCCCGGGGCCACGCGGAACAGGTGGCATGCAAGTCACTGGCAGTAAGTGGAGCTATCATCCCAGGCTAGTCAGTCACTGCTGTGCTTAAAGAAGCTTGGGAGGGACAGCACCAGCAAGTGGCCTGCCCGCGCATGAAAGAGCAGGCTGCCACAGGCTGGGCCCAGGGGCGGGGAAGGACAATTGCAACCACCCACACCTCACAGAGCTCTGGACCTTTGTGTTAGGGCAAAGGTGTATTGTGTTTCAGAGGGTCGCTCCTAAAAAGGTCCAGGATGCCCTAAGATGTAACCCCAGCAGAGGAAATAAATCTGCACACACAGCAGAAAACAATACAAGATGTTTTAAAAATACAGTGAGGTCACCTACTCTTTTATGCAAAATGGAAAGTAGTTGTTTCTGCTTTAAAAGTCGCCCCTGTATCCCTGGCACTGTGCTAGGCACCACGCTTGTTTCCTTCATGGGCACAGCCACTCTGAGGGAGGCAACCACAGTCCTGTTTTACAGATAAGAGAATGGAGGCAAGGGAAGGGTGGAGCTTGGTCAGGGCACCGCGGTGCTGTGAACAAGACCCGGAGCCACGCAGGCCCCTGTGGGTGAGGCCTCTCCTCGCTCCCCCCTGTGGGGGGCGCTATGCCTGTAAGCCCACAACCAACGCCTAGGCAGGAAGGACCCGCAGGAACTCACTTCCGCACACGATATTTCTATTAGCAGTGCCCCCCTCTGACAGCATGTCCTCCTCCTCCTCACACTGCGCTCTGTAACTGCAAGCTAATTATGTGTTTAAAACTGAAGAATGCACGTTTTACTTCTACTCAATTTGTGCAGCTCCCAAGACGTGGATGAAATGGGAGCAAGCCAGCCTAGGAAGAGATAATATGCACAAAGGGCTGGGGAAGGAGAGTTTCTTAAATTGGCCAAAATAAACCTTTGTCCTCAGTTATTTAAACTAAACGTCAGAATTGAGTTGCCAGAGTAGCTCAGAGGCATCAAGACCTGCATGCATCTGGTTCCTCACAGAGGCAAAACAGAAAGAGCATTCCAAATGAACTGATTTCTTTGCAGAGAACTTGATAGAATTTTCACCTCCTTTTACTCACCCCCTCCCCAAGATTTCCTGGCTGTGTTTTGCCTGGAAAGGGCTGAGGTGACACTTGCTGTAGAATATTGCCAAGCACCTGTACCACCTGAGTAATTAAGAAATGAGCCCAGCTGTCAGCGAGGGAGACTGCAGGCCCGGCAGAATGGAAGCCGCGGGTCCTCAAATGCATTCCTCTGCACCTGAGCGCTGAGCTCACATTTGGAATCCATTTGTGCCAATAAAACCCCGATGCATGTCACGGAGGGACACTGTACATAGCACAGGATAGATGCGTCTGGAACTCCTCCCTCAGCCATACACCGGTCAGGATGGAGAGGGCCTGGGGATGGCGAGCCTGGAGAGGCCGCACGGCCGTCCCTCCCCCTGCCTGCACAGCCTGCTCCCACAAATGAGAAACAGCAGAACCTAGCCCAGGACAGCCCTGCTGTATCTTCTAAACCACAGGAATCTTAACAAAGCCCTCACCTCAGAATGGGAGCGCCACCAGGTTTGGAGGTGGTTAGTACAGCACTGACTGGCTGTGATCTGCTGTGTCCAGTAAGTGCTGGCTTTTGAGGCGCACCCATCTAGTGGATCAAAGCAAAGTTCAGGGCGCAGCACACAATGAAATGCACTTCCAAGCCACAGCCGGCTCTGTCAGAGCAAGCTTGGCAATGCACGGATTCTACATTATTGCTTTCTTGTTCTTGAAAAAAATCGTAAGTGGGTGGCTTAATCAGAAAGCGGGGTGTTAGAGCCCTTCTTGACAAGGAAATGTAAACCTGAGCACATTCCTGAGGGTTCTCAGTGCACTGGAGGCCACCAAATGGGAATGTCTACTTTAATGAAATAGGTTGTGCTCAATCGCAGAACTCATCACATATGAGATCCTTTAGAGCTGACCTTAGAGGCGGTTTCACAACACGTAGCATTTTTCAGTCTCAAGCCAGCCGGTATTAGCTGGTGCAGAGTGACAGCCAAACCCTGAAGCCAGCCTGTAGAGAGTGCGTCCCGTCGGACCCGTCCCATCATGCCATTGCTCTGCCTGTGGAGCTGTGCACTGAAACGTATCGGCCAAGAAGTGCTTTAGAATAATCTAGTAGGTACAGAGAAGGCAGCTGATGCTAGGACTTCGTGCGTGTCGGCCAGGCCTGGGATGCATCGCAGCTGTGCCTGCTGGGCTGCCGCGCAGATAGCCCTGGTGGTGGTGGTGGTGCACACTTGTGTAAGAAAGCAGAGTGTGAGTCTCTTGATCTTGAAACTGGAGGCCCTTGGTCACTGGTGAGCGTGTAAATGTCTACAGAGAAGGGGCGAGTTGAGAAGAAGCACCTCGCTCTCTCCACTGCGCACACTGCTGGGCCTGCACGATTGATGAACTTGACGATCATCATATTTGGACCCAGATTCTAGCCAAAAATACTAATGAAGCATCCAGGGGCCACTCAACACCCCCACTGCAGCTTTGGGAACGCTGACTCACAACACGGGCTCTCCGGCTGCTGAGGAAGCCTGGGGCGGCCAGCGCAGGGGAGCCGGGTCACTGTGTGCCAGGGGCAGAGTTGCACTGGGCACGAGGGGTTTCCCCTATGAGCCCCCAGGGACTCCTTTGGCTCTGCTTATAGAATTCGTAATCCTTTCAAGTTATCACACACTGTCACAGTGTAGACACTCTGGCAAAACTATGACAAGTATTTTAGAATTAATTTTCTCTCTGGTAAAACATGTCTGGTAAAACATGTGTCCAATCTGAAGTATTACTGTGGAAACTTCAAGCCACCATGTGGATACTCCTCAGTGATGCACCCCTGTGCCCCAGCGGCTGTGGGTCTCCTCAGGGGAGCCAATGGACATGACTGCTCAAAGCCTCTGGAACTCCGAATACCTTCCCACGGAGCTGGATTGTAAAGGCAACACAACAATACTAAGCTGGAAGGTGACTTGAGGGAAGACTTGGGCAGTTTTTCTCTGTAGTTTCCTTTCCCTGAACAAAAGCTTAGGGATGGCTGCCATGCGCTAGGCAGTGAGAGATATGGGAGATGTGGTGATGGACACTGGGGTCTAATGTCTGTGCCCCCAGAACTAAGGGTCTTCATTTTCCACTTTCTCACCTGCATCCACTTCCGCCTCCTTACCCAGAATCTGTGTTCTTAGAGGCATAACAGAGCGTCTTCAGGAAATGTGTGCTCTGGACCTTACCTGCTCACACTCCGCCAAGGAGCAGGAGTGAAGCCGTTGGTTCACAGACGCACTCACTGTCTGCAGGAGTGGAGAGGCTTGCAGGGGCGCTGGGGGGGGCCTGCAGTGCTGTGGCTTATGCGCATCGCTTGCCACTCTGAGGCCTTCTGCCCAGCGTGGGGAGAGGACAGACAGCACAGAGGCTTTGCAGGGATAGAGAGGAGGGGGAAGAGCAAACTGAGGAGCTGCCACACAGAGCTGAGATTTTTCTCCCCCTGCAACCAGTGAGACCAGCCTTGCACTGTCCAGCTGGGGGTGGCGGGTCCCCCTCATCCTCTAGTAAGCAAATGTCGATGCGTCGGAAGCCTGCCTTGTGCCGTCTCTGGTGCTAGACTCTCAGCGTAGGCATGCTCCAAGCTCACAGAACTTCTAGTGGACGGCGGCCTGTCAGCCTCAACACTGCCAGCACTTTGGCCCACCTCGGCCACAGCCGTGAGAGTGGGGGCCTCGTTCTCAGCCTCCACCCACTAGATGTCAGCAACATCTTGCACTCCCAACTGCAAGGACCAAAACTACCTCCACAGGTGGCCACACCGTCTCTAGCTGAGAAGAGAATTACTGCAAGAAACTTGGTAATGGCCATGAGCTTAGATCATGTCTTCTCGCTTCATTTCTTCTTTTCATTGCTGCAATCCTATGCTGTGTGTTTTAGCTCAGGATTTTTAAGATGTTTTCCTCAAATTTATTGTTACAACTTGCTTAACAGAGACAAGACATTTCTAGGTTTTAACTATTATTATCCCTTACTTTTGAATAATAGTGTCACAACAATTTATTGGGCCAGGGAGATGGCTCAGTAGAATAAGCATTTGCCTGGCAAGTGCAAGGGCCTGAGTTCAATCCCCCATTCCACAAAAAAAAAAAAGAAAGAAAGAAAAAACCAAACAATATTTCATGCGCTGAAATCAACAGATGATAAATCTAAAAACTATCACCCTTTTTATTTTTTTCTGTTTTGTGAAAAAACTAAAATATCAACATGAGAGAAAAACAATAGTTATTAGAATATATATCGTTATCTTCAAAGTACTTAGTACAAGACAAAAAAGATTCAAAAAAGAAACACATAGGGGCTGGGGAGATGGCTCAGTGGAATAAGCACTTCCCTGGCAAGTGCAAGGGCCTGAGTTCAAACCCCAGTTCTGCCAAAAAAAAAAAAAAAGAATGAAGTTAGAACTCTCAAAAAAGAAACACATAATAACACAAACTTTGTCTTCAGTGGACTAAGATAAACTTTTAGTGTAAATGAAACAAATTAGCAATGTTGAAATATTTTTAAAACAATGAAATGTGTAATCTGTGAAAGAATTTGAATGTATCCTTACTTCCTGTTTACCTCCCTTCTATTTTGTTCTTTATTTGCATATATACACAGATGTATTTGCATATGTGTATACCCATATATGCGCACACACGTACAGTGCCTCTCATTATAGCAACCACGTGATGTCTGTGCTTACTTCAGTTTACACTACGTTCTCAGGTTGCACTTCATCTACCCCACAGCACCCCGAGTCTACCTTTCTTCATGCCTGCGTAGTCATCCATTGTGTAGAAGCACCACGTCTCCCACTTGTCTGCTGTTGGATGTGTGTGCCACCTACAAGACCAGCCATTAGAAATTGTGCTGCTGAAAGGAAGGGTGTGTGCTGTATCCTACCCCTGCGATAGGATCAAACTCTTTCAAGAAGATACCTAGAAGGCGGACCGCTAGGTGAAATGGAATCTCCACACTGATTTACACAGTGGCTGCGCTACTTTACACTTCCAGCAACGGAGTTTCTTTTTCCCCAGTTCCTCACCTGCATTTGTTTTCTTTAATGGTTCGATAATAGCTATTCTCTCTGGGTTCACTTGGAACCTTGGTGTAGTTTGAAAGTGCATCTCTCTAACGGGCAGCGAGGGTCAGCATCTTCCATGTACTCACTGGTGCACCTGAGAAGGGTCTGCCCACTCGGTTGTCCATGTTTTCGTTAGGTCTCGAGGAGGGCAGTCTAATTTTTTTGAGTTCTTTCTATATAACCGATACAAGTCCTCTGTCTGTTAAATAGCTGGAAATTTTCTTCTCAATCTGTAGGTTGTCTCTTCCCTCTAGTGGCTTTTTAATCTCATATGATTCCACTTGGTGATTCTCAGTAGGAAGTATCACCCTTCACAACTGAATAAGGGGGGCGTACTGAGAGTGGCTGGTCCAAATCGCTACAGCTAACAGTGGACAGAGTCTGGATTCACTCGTGAACCCTGAAATTATACTATACGTTAGGAAAAAGGTAAATATCTTGGAGGCTGTTGGGCAAGAGAGGCCACAGGTTGTGTCTGGACCCTGGGTGGCCACCAGCCTGCGTCCTTACTCAGCTCTTACCGGCTATGGAGCTTTGGATGGCTTGCCTGCTCCGGTGTTCTCAGCAGGCAGGGAGCACAGCATCGGAGGGCACAAGGCAGAGCCAGCGCTGCTCCTGGACCTTCGGCGGGTGGGAGGCCCAACCAGCACAGCAGGCAGGGAGTGGCAGGCCACGGCTTTGCACTTGCTCCTGAGCGCGGATCAAGTGCTGCAGGGCTTCCTAGCAGGGGCTCACAAGGACCGTGGCCAGATCCTTGGTTTCCTGATGAGCTGTTAGCTACCGAGAACCCGCGGCGCGCCTTCCAAGATAAAGCTTCGCAGGTATGGCTGTGGCGGAACTCCCAGGCAGAAGCTGTCTCCTGCCGGCACCGCCTCCCTCGGCGTGCGGAGCCCGGAGGAGAGGAAAGCACTCCCAGTCTTGGCTCTGTGACCTACGAGGCTGCGTGTGATGATATATCTGGCTCCTCTGGACCTCAGCCTATTCGTCTAGAAGTAGAGTCCCTCGGCCGGAGCTCGGGGCCTACTGCTGCCAGAAGAGAGGTGGGAAACCCTCCGGAGTCTGCGCAGGTCTGTGTGACAGCTTCGCTGCTTTGTTCTCTGTAGTCCAAGGCCATTTGGCTGGCCGTTTTCCTACCACCTGCTCAGCAAGTGGAAGACGTTATAAGAAAGGGCTTCCCAGTCCACCAGGAAAGGGGCTGTCATTATGGGATGGTCGGAAGTACTTTGGAAATGCTCTGATGGGTCGCTCTGTCTCTAGGGGACACTCATGCCGTATCATAAATTGCGGGGACAGGTATCATTACTGAAGAACAGCACTAATGAAGCCAACGCTAAGCCCAGCGCTGTGGGTGATGATGTCATTCCCCAGGATGAGGAGCCGCGCTGCAAGAGGAGCGTTCCGGAGCTTCCCTGCTTGCTCCTAGACCTTGTCATTCCCGCCCCCACGAGTTGTGTCATCAGGGGTGGAGGAGGGACTGACCAGCCCTCAGCCCTCGGCCCCTGCGTGCTAGCCCTGTGTGACTTCAGCCCTCTGCTCCCCCGCACAGCCCGGAGCTTCGCAGGGGAGCTGATGCGCCACGATCCTCTTCTCTGGAGGACAGCGCGCGGGGAAGCCTCCAGCTGCCTGCCCCGGGCTTCTCATTAGCCCCTGCTGCAGGAAATTCAAAGGTTTCTCATTCCTCATGTTTTATTTACCAAAGTATCTCCTGACACATTTGATCAGAAAACTCAGCTCGGATTTTTCGTTTTCCAAGACCATTATCTGCTGGCAGCCCTCTGCCCGGTCCTCCCCTCAGCTTGCCTCTCGGGGCCTACTGGGGTTTCTAACACTCCTCTCACCAGCTCTTGGCCAGGACCTGGCGGGGCTTTCCCTCCCTCCCTCTCGCATGCCTCTGCACTCTGAGATAGTGTTTCTCAGACTTCCTCCGTGAAGGTCTCTTCCGGGAGGCGAGAATGCTTTGTTATTTATTCACACATTTGTTTCCTCATTCTTTCTCTTATGCAACCTGCCTAGGCAACTAGCTACAGAGCTTAGGACACGGTGGAAGCTAACTCTGACACAATCTCAGGTCTCAGAAGACTTGCAGGCTAATAGGGGGAAAGTCACTTTTGAAATCCCTCAAAAATTGATTTAATTATCATCGTAGTAAGTGCTAAAAATAGAAGCTAAGCCACCTTGGGTACTAATTATATGACAGGCAGAGCTCCAAGTGCTTCGTGCATATTAATTTATTTAATCTTCATAACAACTCTTGGAGGGAGATAACGAAGAAAAGATTAGAGCCCACAAAATCTGAAGGGCATGAACTTCTTTAGTAAATCCAGGAATACCAGAACGAGGATGACTCAGAGGACAAAATGTTAGAGTTCCCTTAGTTACCGCGTGTGTGCCACCTCTGGTATGAGCACCTTCTTGGCAGGACCCCGAGGGTCGCAATTATTACTTCAAGTTTAAGGAAAATGAGGCCTGAGAGTTCTGAGCCACCTGTCCAGTCACACGTGTCATAAGTGGTGACCGTGAACTGTGACCTAGTTGTGCTTGGCCCCAAATGTGGGCTCCTTCCACATGTCAGCCTGTGCAAAGCTGGTGTGAGTCATCCTCCATCCAGGCCCTGTCCTTCTGAGAGGCCCTGGCCAGGGTCATTTTCATGTCCATCTGAAGGAGAAGCTCAACAACGGCTCCTGGCTCCCAGAGATAAACAGCACATGGTGGGGACCAGGGCCCTTAAGCATCTTGCCAGTAACAGCAGCAGCTTCCGGTCCAAGCACTGCCTGAGGACCCATCAGGGACACAGATTTGCACCCACAGGCCAGAGACTGAGCTCTGCACCTGTGGTCTCCAGGCCATTTTGCAGGCTGCAAAATTTGAGAAGCTCAACTCTAGAACCGGCAAAGGCTGGGTTCCAGCCCTGGTTGTAATGTGAGCGGGCCACCGTTAGACCCTCCCGGAAACCTTTCCTTCTGTGTCTTCCTTGGGGGTGACCCAGCCTCCTCCCAGGTGGGCTCAAGCACCACCCTCCTAGAGCCCAGAACTCCCAGGAAGCCTTCTGCAGAAGCTTAGTGCCTCTCACTTAACTCTGGTATTACTTCTCAAGGAGTGGGCCAGGGACCACCTGTATCAGAAGTCCCTGAAGAGTTTATTAGAATGGTGTTTACATTAAAAGCAGGCTTCTTAGAATGGTAATTAATTAATTAAACATGGTGTAATAATGCTTCAAACACCAAAAAAAAAAAAACTACTATGAACAAGAACTGAATATCCCTCCTCATGTATTTATGCAAAACAAGAATATAATAGAAACAATGTCAACCTAAATAACAACCAGGAAGCAATTCTTCAAAGAATAATGATATTAGGGCAATACAGGGGCACTGCAGTGGAAAGATGCGTGCATTAGTAACCTGTGAACATAGCTTGAGACAGGGAAAGTGTTTAGGTATAAAAACAGGAAGAATATATGTGATATTTTGAAGCACGAATCCTTGGCCACACAGATTAATCTGAAGTTGGACAGACAGCGGCTGGGCGGGCACCTTACTGATGTGCTTTCGCGCAAGCTTCCAGCAGTCTTTTGGGAACAGTGAGTGCTTTATCAGGGGCGCATCAAGAAGATGCTGTCCTTCAGGGTCTCCTGGTTTTATCTTATTTTTTTCAGTTAGAATTTGACAAAAGTGAGGCCACTTTGTTCTGACAACTTTCATAACATTATCAGACAAATGTTAAATCCTATTTAATTTTTCTATCAAATTAGTTTCTTTTTTGGAGAACCGTCATGGCAGAATGTGGGCTTTAGGCCCACCCAGCTTGGGGGTCAAATTCAGGCTCCCATGCCCTGCCAGCCCTGTGACTTGGGTGGTGTCTGCTTTCTCGTCTGCGGAGAGAAGAAAGCTCTCCTACTGCCGGGGGCTGGGCGGAGCTGTCGTGGGGCTCGCGTGGTGCCCGTGGGGCACACGGTACTCTACATAACTCAGAAACCTACTATTATTAGTTACAGGATGGAATTTCACAATTATGGCTTTCAAAGTATACTATCTCGACTATCGTGGAAGTACAGATTAGTTTCTATAAGTAGAAACGTGCTTTGAATATTTTGGAAGTGATGCTTAATTTAGCATGTAGATCTTTGGTTATATTCGTTCAACAAGTGCCAGGAACTTTCTCATGCATGGGGGGTTGGGGGTTCAGTTGCGATACATGTCACTTGGGGGTACTGCCAGGGACAGCGGACAAATAAATGGAAACTGTTGGGCAGTGTGAAGAGCTATGGAGGAATATAGATCAATAGAAGGTGTAAGCCCTTCCTTCAAATATGTATTTTAACTGATTCAAATAGTAAAATTTTTAGAGTACCTCTACAGAAAAAGATGGAAATACAGATATATATTTTCATCTTTGTCAGTTTTAGGATTTGTTTACAATAACGAACTGCCCTACCTGAAGAGTTTGAGCTGACTCAGGCCTCCCGCCCACCCAACCCCTCGCCCTTCACTCTCCCGCAGGAGCTCCGGCCCGCAGCACCCCTGGTGTGATACAGCTGTGCGTCACTCCACGCAGCACTGCACAAGCAGATGGGTAGCAAGCTGAGCTCCCCATTCAGTGAGGGGGTCTCCGGCTCAGAAGGTCATTTCCTACTGGCCAGAGATTTGTCTCCAAGAAGCAAGGACACAGGGACTTGGGCCCAGGTCTTCTCTCTCCAAAGTCAGCTTGGACTCTAGACCTCAAAAAGCCTCCCATGAAAGAAAAGCGAAGGCTCAGGATCACAAAGCTCCCTGTGTGGAACTCCTGCTCTGCAGTGCGGGAGCTTTTTGTGATTATTTTGTGGTTGAATATTACTGTTGTCTAACGTCAGTAGTGACGGGGAAGAAAACAGAATCCTGGTATAAAGACAAATGATATTTGCAAGGCATGGAGTGCTAGTTTCAATACAATTTTATAAATATTATAAAAAACCTTGTTAGGCTATTAGGCTACTATGCAATAGTCTCAATTCAACTTTGAGGGTTTATTTATTTATTTATTAGGGAAGGGTCTACAGGGTGTTCAGGGTCTCACTACTAGATCAGACTCATA
>NDGM011177888.1:0-10624 GCA_002564305.1 Octomys mimax | reverse complement strand
CTCCATTTTGTTGCCCTTCTAACCTCGCCAAGTTCCTGTTCTGTATGCGCCGACCCCTCCCAACTCCTCACCCTTGTGACCCAAGTCTTATGATATCTGTATCCCAAACTCTCTTATCTTATGAACTCTGTATGACTGCCAACTCACCACCCCCACCCAACAGGACCACCCCATGAACTAATGACCCTGCCATTTTTCCTCTCCACCCCTTCCCTGTTTTTGTGGTTTTCAAGCTTAAATACTGACCCTTGCCAATTCTCGGCACGCCTCTTTGCACCTTGCATAGAGACCGCCGCTGGGTACCAGCTAAAATAAAGCACTTCTTTTAACTTTTGGACTTGNCTCGTTGTCATTTGATTTTTGAGCTACAACACTTCCAATCCAAGAATATGGTATTTTTCTGCTTTTATTTAGAACTTCATTGATTCCTCTTTGTAACGTTTCAGAATTATCAGTGTTGATATCTTGCACATTTTTGACAAGTTTATTCTTAAATATATTATTTTTATGCTATTATAAATGGAATTCGCAACTTTCATTTTCTCACTGTTTCTTGCTGATATATATATACATGCAAAGGATTCCTATGGATTTACCTTGTATCCTAAGACCTTTCTGAATTTACTGAATAGTTTTAGGAGCTTGCTAATAGATTCCTTAGAATTGTCAACATACATTATGGAGTCATCTGCAAAGACAGACTGTTTACTTTTTTCTTTGTATCCTTATATCTTATTTTCTTTAACGCATTGACTAGGACCTGCACTTTACAGAGACAGCAATGAACGAGTCAGTGTTCAGTATGAATTTAGCTGTATATGTTATGTTTTCATTTTTGCAGATCTCCAATCTGGTTAAGGAGATTTTCTTTTATTTCAAAAAAAGACGATAGTTTTTTTTTGGTTTTTTAGTATATGAGTACATTAATAAAGATGTACTCCTTTTACTAAGGATAGGATCTATTTATGTACAGTTATCACATTAACTTTTATAAGTATGTAATTTTCCATTGTTTTAAGTGCTACTCAATAAACATTAAGTAAGCAAGATAGCCAATTGTGTTCAGATCTTTGCTAATAGACAAGTATTAAAATTTTCAACCACAATGTTAATTTTGTTCATTTTCACTTTTGATTTTGTCAAATTTTGTTTCATATATTTTTGAAGCACACACTTATGATTCTTTTTCTTCCTAATCAATCATTCTAAAACAGCTTTTATAGCCAATAATTCTTTTATCAAAGAATTGTTGCCTGATATCAATGTGGAAAATCCAGCTTTTTCATGATGTCTATTTGAATCATTTACCTTTTACATTTTTTATCTTATTTTATTTTTTATGTATTTTGTATAACATTTCACTATGCAGCTCAGACTCATAGTGATCCTTCTACTTTCAGCCTCCCCAGCACTGGGATTACAGGCGTGCTCCACCACGCTTAGGTCTCCGTGACTGGCTCCTGGGGGCGGGACTGGTGTGGCATGAGGTGCTGAAGACAGAATCCCAGCCCCTGAACTTACCAAGCAGGTGCTTACACCGCTGAGATATCTCACTGGCTCACACATCATTTACCTTTTTTAATTTACTTATCTCCAGCCAATCTAGGTCTTTATATTTAAAATGCAACTTTTATATGCAGCACACAATTGAGTCCTGCATTTTCATTCATTCTGACAATTTCCACCTTATAGTTGGACAGTTTACTCTATTATCATTTAATAGCATTAGTGATTTGGTTAACTTCAGTTTATTATTCCATTATTTGCTTTTTATTCATCTCTTCTGTATCCTGTTTTTCTAGTCTCCTTTTCTTACTTTTATGATTATTAAAATGGCTTTTAATGCATTTTAATTTTCCTACTATTTGCCATAGTTTTCAACATTAAATATATTTATGATTTCTGTAGAGAGCATGGTAAATAACTTTAATTTTCACCATCCATGCAGTGTATTTTTATAGTAGGAGAACCCTCTAGCAGCAGCACTTAACATATTTGTATAAACAAAAGATGAGATGAGAGAAAGGAGGAGGATTTAAGGAAGACTTCCAGGCAATACGATCTAAGCTGAGTCTGGGGAAACAATCAACAATAAGATAAAACTAAGGTAGAGAAATAGACATTTCAGGTAAGGTCAGGATTTAAAGTATTGTGCTCATGGTAATCACTGTGTCTGATTTTGATCAGAGTCCTAAAGTTAATTATGATGATAACCTTAAGAAAAATGGGTAAGAAGCTTACAATTTCCTGAGTCATTTTTTGCTACTTTCCTATAAGCCTAAAGTTAGTTCAAAATAGAAATTATTTTAAAAGAATAAAACTGTAGTTTGAACTAAAAAGCCAACAAGGCAAGGCAGGATGGACCACATGTCCCCTGCATGGGCTATCTGGAGCCTTGGGAGCACGCGGAAGAAATGTCAGATGAGGCTGAGGACAGGAACAGGTGCCAAGTCCCACAGGGCTTTCCAGTTGCTGTTAGGAGTTTAGATTTATCCCTGGGAAAATAAAGAGCTAGGAAGAACTTTATACATGGTCAGATTGCCATAGAAACTTTGCAAATGGCCAGTCAGGAGCTGATAAGGCCCAAAGTAGGGTGCAAAAAAGGCAGAAGTGAGCAAGTGGACATTAGAAGGACTTGACTGAGTGGAGAAGCAAAGGAAGTAAGAGGAAGGAGTAAACATTGACCACCTATATGAACTAAAAAAAATAGACAAACTACCCGTGATATCAGATGTTAAGTTAGTGAGCACCCTTGGAAAAGCATGAATTCGGAGAGGGCAGACAGCGGGCGGGTAAAACTTTTCCTCTTGATCTGAGTGCTATTTACACGGGTGTGTTCACATTATGAAATGTCCAACTTTTCACATGTTTGTTTGTCTTGGTTACTCTGCTGGGTAAACAAATCACCCTAAATTCAGGGTCATAAAATAATAGCCATTTTATTATGCTCCCAGATTCTGAAGGTTTCAATAAGACACAGCAGAGTGTCTCTGGCCCATGATATCTGAAGTCTTCTCAAGAAAATGCAAGTGCTTGGGGGTCACTTGAGGATGGTCGCTCAACTTACTCGCTCAGAGGATTCTTCAGTCACAGGCACAGTGCCTCAGCTGGCAAAAGTCAAAGACCAAACTGGGCTAGAACTGTCAACCAAAGCTTCTCACAATGAGGTGGCTCCAAATGACAGCATCCTGGAGGCAGCTACCAGACAGTAAGTATGCCAAGAGAACCACAAGGAAATAGCATGGTTTTCACAACCTAACCTCAGAAATTACACATCATTCTTGCTCTATTTCATTAGTTGAAATTGTCCCAAGGGAGTGGCCTAAAGAATGCATGGCTGTTGTTACCATTTTATTAGCTCTTGGCTGCAGTACACAGTGATTGTATTCATCATGGAGAGTTAGTACATGTACAAGGCACTTCTTAATTCTTTTTTATCCTTTTCCTCCCCTCTCCCTTCTCCCTCCCTCCATTTCTTGGTCCCCTTCCCTTTTTGCAAAAGCTCTACATTCCTGTTTCCTGCTATCTGTGTTTTGTACTGAGATAGGAAAATCAGGCAATGGTAGACTGGTGGGAGAAGTAGGCATGACCTGTTAATTATAAAAACCCAGGTCCCATGCACAGAATGGTTCCCGAAGCCCTGCGCATGGCCAGCTTCTATGAACTCAAGCAGGTTTTCTGTAGGTTGGCCTTGACCTGGCATTGGCCTGAGGGAGAAATGCAAGAGGAAAATCGACATTGAGCTTTTTGCTGCTGTGTAGCCCATTCTCTTCCTGTAAAGTGCACTTCTTTTCCTATCTTACTCAGCCCAAAATCATTGTCCTATTTCTTTTCTTATCTTTAAAAAATACAAAACCTTGTTGTTACCTTTTGCACTTACCCTGATCAATTCTTTGTTCAGGACAGAAAGAATCTAGAAGAACTACCTCTAGAAGGTGACTCCAGCACCAAAGACCTGATATCAATACTATATGAAAAAAGAAATACACTATGAGACCTCTTCATGTAATCAATGTATGGGATATAAAGAAATTTTGAAGTCATGTAGACCTGGCTGATCCCACCCCACCCCATCTGTTCTGACATAGCTATCATGGGTGTTATACCTGCATACTTTAAACTCCACAATTGGGTCTAATGAAAAAATTAAGAGGAAGAAAGTAAAAACCAAATGGCCTTTAGTATTCATTCAGCTAGCTGTTTCTGAGGCTCTTCATTCCTTCCATAGGAAACATGTTTTATCAGACATCAGCTTCTTCCAGCCAAAATATTTCCTTTAGAATTTCATGGAATGCAGGTCAGCTTCCAACAAATTCTCCCATTTTTTGTATTTGAAAATCTTATTTAACCTGGGATACTGAAGGCTATTTTTACTAGATGTTGATGGGGATGTCACAATTTTTTTTCCTTTCAGTCCTTTCATGTTATTTTTATTCCTCTAGGGTCCGTCCCCATTATTTCTGGCATTAAATTGTTCTAAACTGCCTGGTTTGTTCTAAAAACTAGTCTTCATTACTGTGTTTTAACCAAAAAAAAACTAAGTGACTTAACTAACTTTCTTTTGCCAAAGACTTGATAGAGAATACAGGACAATTTTTAGTTCTTTTCACTTTCCTCTTGTAAACAGAAGGTTGTAAAACCTGTAAGTCTCCAGCGTGACCCTGAATTACTAATCGATGCCTCCTGGGGGTAAAAAGGAAGGCCAGATCCTCCTTTTCTGGCCCCAGGTTGTATGTTCTCTGAAGGGCTCTTTGGAACTGAGATGAGAGGAAAGAGTTCCCTTTGATGAAGAGCTTTTAATCCCAGGTGTACGGGAAGCTGGCCTTGTGTGATGGTGACATGAGACTGGAATTAAGCCTTTAATTATCAAGAATAAAACTTCAAGGACTATTCAGTCTTTCCGGAAACACTGTCATGGCCCACATGAAAAAGAAAGGAGATAGCGCACCCCCCAGCCTAAGTAATGTGTGTAAACAAGCTGAGATTAACTTCTGATTAAATAAAAAGAAACAAAACATGAAAATGAAGGAAATAAAGCCAACTGTGGTTCTGCTCTTTTAAATTCTCCCCTCCCAACTGCCTGCAAAACATTGAGTGTTCAGTGCAACTCCCTTTATCTTTGGTCTTCTCTAATAGGCTTTGGAAGAGTATGTTCTACCCCAGCATGCACATGTGCTTTAGGCTAGTAAGTGTCTATAAAGGCCCACCCCCCAATTCCTCTCAGTGTATGCAGCTTTCGAACACTGCAGGATTGAGGGCTAGATGAATGACTTCTGATCCTTGCCATCCCATTTACAGCTCTGTGACCTTGGCATGTGTCTTACAAGCTGTGTGTTACATCTTTTTGATTTAAGAAATCAAAAATCAATACTCAGGCTCTTTCTTGGCAGCTTCTCTGACAGGGACTTTTTATACTTGTGAATATCCAGCTTTCCTCTGCCTCTGGGGACATAGTCAATATGCATTTCTGACTCACTCTTGAATCTGACAGTACAGGAACCAAGCCCCCACTTACAGGCCTGGCTAGCATCATGCCATGTGATCTCCTTGGCCCCTCTCCTCCCAATCTCCAACCCTATAAATGGTGCCAGGATAGCCACCCAACCAGGAACCCCAAAATGGATTTTGGCCTGGGCAACAAATAAACCTGCACTGCATTAACCCCCTGTAATTTGGAAGTTGCTGAATATCACAGTTAACCTTGCTGGTTAATATTCCCAAGTATTAGATGGGAAATATAATACTACTTGGTTGAATTATACTGCTAGCAAGGATTACATGGAAGGAAGTAGATAGGGCACCTGAGAGTATAATACACATCTGAGGGAAATGTGATAAATGAAGCAAAAATTTTAAAGCCAAGGAACTTCAACCCCAATCCATACTCCTAAGAACACCCATCTCTGCAAACTAAAAGTTGGCAAAGCAATTCCCATCTTTAGGGTAAATGGATGCTTTCTTAGTGATAATTTAGACATATACCAGTATATTACATACACATATGTGTTCATGCACATTATTTATATTGGCTTTTACTTACATAAACAATTCATTCCCTTATTTCTTTATGCAAGACAGAGAAGTTTCAGGCACCCTTTGACCAGCTCTCCGATCCCAGTTTCCTTCCAACTATAACTAATTGGCAATCTGGCATCAATTTAGAATGAATTTTTCCAAAATGATTTTGGACCTACTACAAATATGTGTAATTGCAGGAAATATGTAGTATTTTATTTTATTTTTACTAAGAAATGTCCTACAGGAATCATCCTGCAGCTTGCTCTGGGTCCAATCTTTAAAATGTCTCCTGACTTTAATAACATCCTTCTTCTCTACTGTACCTGGTTGATCTAAAAGCCAAATGGTGCACTTATTTCCTTCTGATCCCAGGTTGCTGCTTCCTATTGCTCTATTCATGAAGTTCCTGCTTCTTTGCCCAAACAGGCTTCAGAGCTGACATGAGGATGAGGGTCTGAGCATTGATTTTATCACAGGATAAAACTTGACACGGACACTGACAACATGCTTGTCCTCTCACCTGGTCATTAGCTGAGAGTTCAAAAAGAGGAAAAGGTCTCATGCAGGGCTGTCTTTTACCAGAAACCAAAAAGGGGGCATAATTCTCCACTGTAATAGGAGCCCTTGACATGCTGTCCAAAGAGAAAAGGCAAAATGTGACACATCTAAATGGCCAGACACTGTGCAGCTGGGCCAGCTATTGAACAGTCCTAGCCATGTCGCTTTGACACACCTCACACCTATGATCACACAGTCTTCGAAAAGCAAGATGCTGCTTCTAAGAAACGAAGCTCTGCCACAGATCTGTGTGGCCAAAAGACAATGTACACACTGCACAGTCCCTGAAGTAACTGAGGAACAGGGAGCTTGCTAACTTAAAAAGCTACCTCCCGCATTGTAAGGTAGCCTAACTGGCTTAGTTTTATGCAGTGAAACTTTAGATCCTTTTCTTGTTTAAATCAGCCAAGAGTTCTTCTGATTAATGTGGACGAAAGTATGAAATTGACATTTGACAGGACAAGGTCTGAGGAGATGGGCACCCTGCTTGACCTTTCTATTCCCAAACAGTAGGTTTGTCAATTTATCATTGAAAAAGAAAAGATTTCAAGATGCACCACTGAGAGACATTGGTGGACAGATTTATTAAAGTTAAAAAAGTAAGAAAGAACAGGAAAGGGCTTTAGCATTGTCAAAGCCTTTTAGCATCCTAAAGTTAAGTAGATTTTTTTTTTAAATACTGCTCAAAGGAGGTCCTGATAAACAGGCTAGTCCCCAAGCAAAAGCATAGGCCTAGCTTTTATGGCTTCAGTGGGGGTGGGCTAGAGGCTGTTACCTTTGAATCTTGAGTATGGCCTGGATTTTAGAGGACTTGCTATCAGTACCAGATATGGATCAGTGGCCATTTCCACCCTTGCAGACTTCTGGCTCCCCTGCAGCCACAGTGCTCCTGATCTTTGCCATGAAAGGAGAAGAGAGTTAGGGGAGGGTGGATTCCATGCATTATTAATAAGGGAGAACAAGAGAAAGAGATGCTGTTGTCTCATTGGGTAAGAGGTCATGGATTAAGGCCTAAGATTCCACATCTCTTGTTCTGTGAAGGCAACTATCCTATTTCATTCTGACTTCAAGAGTGATGCTAAATACAATAATGATCCCTCTTGGATGATATCAGACACTATTTCTGTCTCTTCTCATCTCTATCTCTGTATCTCTGTGTCTTTTAATATAAAGATGTCTGAAATACCACTTTTAGTTTAACTCTCCTTTTATTTCTTTATATCTCCTCTGGAAATGAAGATCGAGGTCCTTCTTGGGTTATAGGGCAATGTTTGCCAAAGCAGAGATCCAAGAGATGATGGGTCACAACCTATCTCTTACTTTCCCACAGTATTTAATGCTGCTCTTACTAATTTTCATTTCAAAGACTATAATCCCATCAGATTTCCTGTTGGAAATACTAATTCACGTCTTTCCATGGCAGAGGTAACAATACAGTCAAAAAATTTGCAGACTTCATGATTGTGCCTTGTATATGGAATGCAAGATTTTCTATGCCTAAAATAGACTTGCTGCATATTGTACTCATCAAATATGCTGCTGAAGAGCACGTTTTCTTAAGCGAGCCAAAATATTGGGTTCTGTCCTTTTGATAAAATACACATTTCCCTTTAGGAGACAAAAATCTTCAATCAAGAATTTGAATAGTATCTCACAAAAATGTCATCTAGTTAACTTTAGGATGCTAAAAGCTCATTTAAGATTTTGCTTTGGCTTTTGTCCCACGTCATTTTCTCCCCATTGTGTGAACCAAGTGAATCTTCACTCCTTTTGAGATGCATTTCGCCTGTTTCTTTTCTCTCAGTTATGCAAACCATTCTGATAGTCTGCGTGGCCTCAGCCAGGCTCATTGGCCAACTTCAGGCTTCATTACTGCCAACTCCAACATGGTTCAGGGCTCATCTAAATGCTGCCAGGGCAGGGCTGGGCAACCAATGCCTCCTGCACTCTTTTGTATCTCAGCATTAACTCTATCCTTTCCCTTCTACTTGGCAGTCCCTCTTTTTCTCCTCCACAACATTTCATGTTATCATCAATTACTCTCATTTCAACACCTTTAGTTCCTACCAGCATTGATGAAATTGAGTTTTGAGGCATTAGTTCATCTTCTTTCAGAAGAAAAGACCCATAGAACATCAGAGGGAGGAAGGGAGCCACCCCTTGGCTGATTTCATATGTCTTTTCTCCAAAGCCACCAAAAATCTAACTCAGAGCTTTTATTTCTTCCTCCCGGCACTTGGTTGAAATTCATTTAAAAAAGTGTCCATGCAGGCCTTTTGCAAAAGACAGAGCATGGGGAGAAGGCAGCTATTTCTGCTGACGTGGCCTCATCTGCTCCTCCACAAGTCGCCACACGGACTCTGCACTCACCTGACTGCGGCACCTGGCCCAGGGAAAGTGCTTAGCAGCTGTGTGCCAAAGACCCTCGATTCCTCAGCTCCCTGCTGCTGCCACCCAGGTCAACCATTCCTCAAGGGTGGGAAGGAGTAACTCTGGATTGATTTACTAGGTAAAGGAAAATCTAAATATATACACTACAATTCTAATGTGAAAATATTGCTTCTATTTTCTTCATCTGTGTAGAACCCTCAAGTGTCCTAAGAGCCAATCAATACATCTGAACTTAAAGAGTGAATTATCCCATCCTGCTCTGGCAGACAGTGCTAGTGAGATAATAAAAACTCATCCATTCAGGGTCACCCAGGCTTCTCTAGCTTTAGAATCTATTTCAGGTCAACTTAATCTCATCTAAATATTGTTGTTTTTCAGGGTATCCACCTTCTGCCCACCCTCCTTTTCCCAAGGCTGCCTGTGGGTACAAAAGCAGCCTATGTGCCTCCCAGGCGACAGGGCAAGGGGCTCTTTCTCTGCTGTTGGTCCTTCTCTGTAGACTGATGCTGACTTTGTTAAGATATAGTTCATCTCTCCTAGTGTTTAAACATTCGTGTCTGTCCTCACTGCAGCCTTTTCTAAAATTTCAACAGCTGGTCCAATTTGTGGTTTACTATTTCCATGGAGTTGTAAATAGTAATTGCTCTCCCCCTGCTGTCTGAGCATCCCCCATCAGTTTATATATCTCTCTATCTTCTTAAAAATAGCTTCACATATACTGTATAGTACAGTACTATTAACTCTAGGCACAGTGCTGCATATCTCTGGAAATTAATCCTCTTGCTTAATGGACACTTTATGCCACTGAATAGCAACTCTCCATTTCCCCCTCTCTCAGTCCCTCCATCCACATTCTACTCTCTGCTCCTCTATATTAAATTTTTTATATGCCTCATAGATGTGGTGTCATGTTTGTCCTTCCATGGCCGATCTATTTTACCTAATTAGCATAATGTCAAGGTTCATCCATATTGTCCCATATGGCAGAATTTATTTCTTTTAGCACTGAGCAATAATATTCTACTGGATGAATATACCACATTTTCGTTACACATTTACCCATTTACTCACTGGTGAAAATTTAGTTAGCTTTCACATCTTAACTATTGTGAATAATGCTGAAATGAACACAGGAGTACAGAGAACATTTGGAGATCTTTATTTCAGTTCTTTTGGATGGCCTCCCAGAATAAAATAAGGCAAACTAGATATCCACATCAAAAGAAATAAATTGGACACTTACTTTACACTATACACAAAATCAACCCCAAATACATCAAGGATTAAATGTGTGATCTGAAACTATAAAACTTATAGAAGAAAATATAGGTGAAAACATCATGATATTGGTTGTGGCAGTTATATGGATATGACACCAAAAGTGAAGGCAACAGAATCAAAAATAACAAGTAGGACTACATCAAGCAGCTTCTGAACGCCAAAGGAAATAATCAACAGTAAGCATGCAGTGTACGGGGTGAAAGCAGATGTCCGCAAACACAGCAGCTCTCATAAACCCTCCTAACTTCTGAAGCGGGCTCTTTTGTCCCTTTAAAGGCCAACTGATCTAGGTAGTTTTATCACGCCAATAGTCGTCATTATCTTCTTCTTCTTCTTCTTCTTCTTCTTCTTCTTCTTCTTCTTCTTCTTCTTCTTC
>NDGM011177885.1:0-11589 GCA_002564305.1 Octomys mimax | reverse complement strand
GATTTGAAACTGTCTAATTGCTATTTGTTTATCAATAAAATTCTGGAAAAAAAAAGAAATACAGAAGAACAATGAAGGAGACGTTATTCAAAGGGACAGGAATTGGTTTACTGGAGTCCGCGGGGTGTAGTGGTCAGATGAAGGCATAAGGTAAGGTAGCACTGAGTGTAGCACGCTGCATCTTTTGGAGATTTAGTTTTGCTTTGTTTTTTGAGACAAGGTCTCACTATTCATTTCAGGTTGTCCTTAAACTCACTATGCAGCCCAGGCTGGTCTCAGAGGGAGACAATTTTTCTGCCTCAGCCTCCTCAGGGTTCGCATTCTGGGTGTGAACCACACGGCTCAGGCAACTCTTAATTCATTCTCCAGAATGCCAGGCCAGCCTGACATTATTTAACGAGAGAGTAAACAAAATCTACCATGAACACTACAGAGATGGATGACACAAACCAGGCATTTCTTTGAGGCTCAGGAAGCATCCGGTTTATGCCACAAACATACCATCGAAAGACAATGGCTGAAAAATACCACTGAGGAAAGTGCTCATGTCTCAGGCATGAAAGTTATTTCAAAGAAGTTCTCATTTCGCAAATACCATATTGAAGTGACATGCTATCTATACATCATAACAAACTAAAGGAACACTAATTTAAAGATGCATTTACTCTCTCTGTTGAAATCTACGTGTTTATTTTCTATGGGGGTAAACAAATATGTATAATTTCATACATGTATATTAATATGCACATAAAGTAGATATATGCATTAGTGCTAAATTTAAATAATTGACAACATTGACATAGTAAAAAACATTCTTACTTCAGTGTTATCATTTAATAAATAAAATTCATATCTTAAATTATAATAAAAAGTAAACACTCTTCCAAAAGTAAGGAATTATAATTTTGCAGGTGCATTTGTGGTAAAAGTGAGGAGAGATGGAAATTATTTTCTGATTATTTCTTGAGGGTATTAATTGCAGCTCTCATAAATTAATAAAATAGATTAATTTCAAATAAAGGCCTGTCCAAAACCATAGAGGAATATGTCCACTCATTATAGTTAAGAATAAGATAAAACACAGAGATAGAAATAAAACAATAAATTATCCAGCCTTGTATAAAGAAATATTTTAGGTAGTCTGAACAGTTTTTAATAGAATACTTGGATTTAAAAAATATATAACATGTTCTTGGATAGAAATATTCAACAGCATAAAGATGAAAGACTTCTCTAAGTTAACTACCAATTTAATGTGAACTCAATAAAATCAGAACACGAATGTTTCTAAACCTGATAATCTCATTCTAAAGTTCATGTACAAAAAACAGGGAATAGTAATCACAATTAAAACTGTGAGAAAAGTAAGACAAGGGCAAATTATTTCTCTTAGACATATAGCATCTTATAAAGACCAAAAAACTCTACCAGGCAGGGAGGCACACTCCTGTAAATCCAGCACTATGTAGCTGAAGGAGGAAGATTATAAATTCAAGCCCAGCCTGGGCAACTTGGTGATTAGGCAAGACCATATCTCAAAAAGAAAAACAAAAAAGGCCAGAGGATGTAGCTCTGTGTGAATGCCCTGGGTTCAATCTCTGGTATTACAGGAAAGCAAGATAAAAAACCAAAGTAGCTCAGTGTTGGAACACGAATTGACAAACCAGTTAGCTGAAGTCATAAAAGTATTAGAAAGAAACATGAGGAAATATCTTTAAATTTTTTAAAGTAGAGAGTACATTTTCAGCTGAGTCAAAGTGAACAATTATAAAATAAATTGCTAGAAGGGATTTCATAATATTGTACATACAGAAATTTATTTGTGGGGAATAAAAATTCTAGCAATAAGTTAAACCAGGAGGAGAAAGATTTATGAACTAAAATCTATAAAACACTAGTGAAAAAATTTTTAAAAGATCCTGAATAAATGTAGCTATTTTGTATTCATGGGCTGGAAAACTTCATACTGTTAAGATACTATTATTTCACAAAGTAATCTGCAGTCAATAGAATACCTATCAAAATCTCAAAAATGTATTTTTCTTTTTCTTTCTTGTTTGCTTAATTACTGAAAAAAAATAGACAAAGTGATTCTTAAATTCATATGGAATCATTGGGGTCCTAAATAGTAATATTAGTATGGATTAAAGTAAAGCAATTATGAGAATTTATACTTCTCAGTGTCAAAACAAGTACAAAGCTACAGTGCTCAGAGTGTGCTACTGGCCTAAAACTAATGACTCAGTCCAGAAAAATAAAGTTGAGAATCCACAAAACCCATACTTCATGGCCAATAAATTTTTGACAAGAGTGCCAAAACCATTCAATAGGGAAAAAAGCCTATTAAGTAAACTGTACTGGGTCAACTAGATATTTAGATGTTTTAAAAAATAAGTTACAGCATTACTTTATGTCAGATATGAAACTGAACTAAAATCCATGACAGAAATAAAAAGAATGAAAATTCCAAAACTTCTAAAATAAGATATTAGAAAACATTTGTGCATATGTGCCTTGAAGTTCATATCTCAAAGAATATCATTGACAAAGTTAAAGATGCACAATGACAGGAAATATTTGCAAATAATAATATGATAAAGGTCTCCATCTGGAATGCATAAATAACTCAGAAGAATCAACAATAAAAAGGCAAACAAAAACAGAGAAAAAAACTGGAATGGACATTTCTCAAAAAAATATATATAGAGAGAGATAACTAGTAAACATATGTCAAGATGCTTATTGTAACATTAACTACTAGGGAAATACAAATCAAATGGTCAACACTACAATGGCTACTGACAAAAATCAACAAATCAGCCCACAGAAATAAGGGTTGGTGAAGAGTGGAGGTTTCAAAACTCTTGTATGTTGCTGATGGGAATGTAAAACAGTACAGACAATGTAGAAAACCAAAAATTTAAACAAAAGTCCTCAGTGGATGACAAGGTAAACAAAATGTTTTATATATATATATTCCTGTACAAGTATATATATATATATGAATATTATTCAGTCAGCAAAAAAGACTAAAGTACTGATACATTCTATAATATGGATGAAACTAAACATCTTTAAGTATGAGCATCTACACAAAAAATGGTCACATATTATAGAATACCATATATGTGTATTATCCACCATAAATAAATTCAAAAGTATAGTAAAGAGATGGGTAATAACCAGGGGATAAAAAGACTCACAACCAGAAAATGGCTGTATAATTGGTATAGTTTTCTTTGGGATTGATAAAAATATTTTATAAATCTAAAGAGGTCATAATAGTATATTGCAGCTTTGTTATATGCCACTATATTGGACAATTTAAAATGGTCAATTCTATCTTACAGAAATTTATTTTCCATAAAAAGATTTTATCAAAATAAAGGAAATTTGAACAAAGTAAATAACAAACTCAGAAAGTCTTCAACCTTTATTACCAACTGAGAGCTAATTTTCCTAAATTGAGGTGTGCCCAAGATTAATAGAATGTTCATTCATACAGAATCAAGTGGGAAAAGAAGTGTTCATTAAGAGTAAAATAGGGCCAGCCAAATAGCTCAGTGGATCGAAGTGCCTGCAAGCAGGCACAGAGGCTGGGAGTGTTTGATCTCTGGCCTGCCATGCCAGCCCTGCTCCTGGGGAGTGCTGAGGCTGTGAATGAGACTGGATGAGGTGGCGCATGCCTGTAATCCCAGCATTTGGGAGGCTGTAAACAGGAGAATCATTATGGGTCCAATCTAGTAGTGAGACCCTGAACACCCTGTAGACCCTTTCCTAAAATACAAAAAAAAAAAAGGAAAACAGCAAATACATTAACATATCAACTAATCTTTTAAGCTTACTAAGAAATGTTTAATTTCTCTCATAAATAGAATCACTTTAGAATTGACTTTGAAATACTGCTATGCATAAAAATGAACACAATTTAAAAGTCTATGTAGAAATAGGCACTCATGCTTGTGTACACATGAACTCGTGCAAGTGTATGGGTTTCTCTCTCTCTCTCTCTTTCTATCTTTCTTTCTTTCTTGCTTCTTTCTTTCTTTTTTTTTTTATTCTTTTTATTGTGGCTGGCTCAGCCTACCCTGCCCGGGAAGCCAGCTCAGCATGTGGTGCTGGGGATGGAACTGTGGTCCTGGAGCGCTTCCCTAAGCTTGCCTAAGGAGGCACTTTAGACCCTTTAGACGGCTGAGGTATGTCATGGGCTCCTGGAGGATAAGGTTTCAACATATAGCAAAATTACAAATGAATGTACTTAATAGCCTAGCAAATTCAATAATAGACATGTCTCCTACAGATCAACTATATTCAGAAAAAAAAATTGTAAGTGTGCATTTATTCACTTCAGGGCTTTTTTTTTTAATAGTAAGAAACTAGAAATACCTTAAAAGGCTATTATGGCTGGATCAATTATTTATGAAACACCTATATACCATATTGTACACATTTAATGAAAAATGGAGCAATTCTGTATGTACTAACATAAAAGAGTTACTGTTAAGTGAAAATGGTAGAGTAGTATGCATGCTTTATTTTCTGTTTAACTTTTTAAAATTATTTATCATTTATTTGGTACAGGTTTTCGCTCTGCAGCTCAGACTCAAAGTGATCCTCCTGTCTCAGAATCCCCAGCATGGGGATTACAGGCATACACTACCACATATAGTTTTGGTGGCCAGCTCCAGCTCCATGCAGGGCTTGCATGGCATTTGGTACCAGGGCTTAAACCCCGGTCCTTGTGCTTGCCAGGCAGGTGATTAGACTGCTGAGCTATCTTCAAAACCCCATTTTTTTCTGTTTAAAAAGGAAGAGGTAGAAGAAAAATTGACAATACATTTGTATTATTTATATGTTCTTTACTATACTCTAAAAGATGCAGGAGGAAGAGGAGTGAAGTGGAAGGCAAAGTTTTAAACTACATCAAAGTATACTTACTTAAAATTAATGAATACTTAAGTGAACAAGACAGACCTGTAATGCATACATTGCTGTCAACTTTCTTAGATAAAGGAAGCCATACAACATGGCCATTTTATTTAAGCAAGGTATAAACTTCTGTGTGTATAAAATGTATGAAGAGGCCGGGGAGATAGCTCAGTGGCATAAGCGCCTACCTGCATAGCAAGTGCAAGATCCCAAGTTCAATCCCTGGCACTGAAAAAAAAAAAAAAGGATTAAGGCAGACAAAAGTATCTCAAGAACATATCTTCTTTAACCTTGGAAATCAAGGCCGTTGTTTTCCTGGGGAACCATTTTGCTAGGTTAGTCTTGGCATTCAGACAGTGCTGCCCTCCTCAGACCCCACTGCATAGTGCATCCTGCTGTAGCTATAGTGCTCAGAACACTGCCGGATGCCAGCTAAGTGCTAGTGAGCATTTATTAAGTTCCTGCACTTACAAAATTTCAACCACTGTGTAAATACTTCAGTCATAAATATTTATTGATTCAACAGTCAAAGAAGAATGAGAAATTATTTTAAAAATAAGGTATACACTGTACCTTGACAATGGTATAAATAGGAAAGACAGAAATTAACTTTTTCCTGAATGAAATAAAGCTGCTTTTACCTATGGTCAATTTTTTAAAATGCTGTCTATCTAGGATCCATCAAAACCCCAAAATCTGGTTTCTATAAAGAAAAAAATGGAAAGGACTACTTGCATAATTTTTCTCCATTCTTTGCTCACATTCCCTGTGCTGTATGTCAGGGACAGGGAAATTCTAGTGTTGACGCTCCAGAGACATTAACCATGACTTGGGGGAAGAACAAGTGCTTCTAGGGGTGTCTTTGTTTTTCCTCAAAATTAACATTTGAATAATTTTGCATGCATTTTTTAAAGGTGAAGATTCAGAATAAGAAATTACAGTGAGACCAGGAAACATAGTTTTATAAGTTGCAAAATAAGAATAGAATATAGAGGGCCAGGGAGATGGGTCAGTAGAATAAATGCTTCCCTGGCAAGTACAAGGGCCTGAGTTCAATCCCCAGTTCCACAAAAAATTAATTAATTAGTTAATTAATTTTTAAAAGAATAGAATATAGAAAGTAGAAAAATGCGTTTGAATTTGGTCTCCGTTTCCAATTCTAGGAGACTGTAATAGTGACACACAAATCTCTCCCATTGTTAAATGCTGAGAATACAGTTCTAACGTTGAGTTTTAATCCCTAGGATGAGTGACCCAATAATGAATCCTGAGATGCATGTAAACATTTTAAGCTAATTTATTTCTATTGGTTATTTTCTCTAACTTGGGTATATGCACATGTGCTTCGTAGCTGCAGGGTTTTACAAAATGCATTACTTTGGCATGCAGAGACATCTTAAACTGCACACCCATCATGAGGAAAAAGGCTTTCCTTCCTAGGAAGATTTTCTAGATATGATGAAAGAGTTTGAGTTGGGGTATGTATATATCCAGGTATCACCTGTGAGGCTAGAATATAATGAGTTTAATTCCCCTAGGAAATTCAACTCATTTCATGGGCACGGAACTCACTTGGGGAGCAGGAAGAGAGAGAAATGACTATCAAATATATCCATGTATGGTATCCAGTGGTATAGAGTATGTCAGTTAAAATATGTTAAACCAATTTCACAGATAATGTTAAAAAAAAAAACAGAAACATTGACAAGCAGATAGAAATCAGTCATTTTGACAAGTGATTATGTAGATTAGGAACATGTAGGAAGTGTAGTATATGACTGAGAAATGGGGACTGAGAATAAATCCCCCTTTGATATAATGAATAACATAGCAGATGTGTTCTATTCAAAGTTAACTCTCTCAGAATGTGTGTTGAAAAATTCAGTAGAGCAAACATGTGGGAGAGAGAACATAAAAATGCTTTGAGGTCCCTGATAGTTGGGTCTCCAGTGAAATTCCAAAATATATGTCAATAACCTATCTTGGTATAACTTTCTCTTAGGGTTGTATAACATAGATCTGAAATGGACTTTGGAAGCATTTTAGTCTTGTCCATATTCATGCTCATGCATACCATGAAACCAAAAAGGGAGGTGTAAAGTATATTATAATTCTATGCTGCCTTAACTCTAAAGTTTGCCAACTACTCTCATACTTTTACTTCATCCTGTGTTTCCTTTGTATGCTTTTCCTCTGGATTCCAGCAGCCCTTATGCCTGTGTCCTTTCATATTGTCATTTGATATGTCAGTCACTTTCTTAGGCACTGAGACACAGTACCCATCAATGGCCACATAAAGAAGTAAAGGTTCTTTCTGGCATGTGTTCTTAGAGGATTAAGCCCATAGCCAACTGGCTCAAAAGACCAGAAGTGAAAGCTAGAAAGGTCTGGTAGAGGAAGGCTACTCATGTGTGATGGCCTGGAAGCAGAGAGACAAGGAAGGAGCCTGAGAGGGAGAAAGCCTTCTAGGTCACACTGTGGTGATCTACTTTTTCCAACCAGCTTCAACCTCCTAACAGCACATTCATTATGAACACCTCGGTGGATTAATCCACTAATGGCCATAGTGTCCCATGATCCAGTCAACTTCGAAACCTAAACTTGTGAACCCACAAGATGTTTGGAGAACACTCTAGACCTGGAGTGTAACTTTTACTATTTTTCTGGCCATTGCCATTATTTCTTTGCTGATATAGTGCTATTTTATTCAACCTTTGTTTGACACCAAGTCCACTCAGTCCTTGCCCCAGATGCATTCAGGCCCCAGCCTTTTGTGCATGCCCATCATTTTGGATGATGGCTTCCAATAGTGACACATGTCTGTGGTCAGCGATGTATGAAAAACAAGATTTCAGAAATAGAGCCAAATATCTCTTATAAACATGTCACTCTTGTCTTTTCATACTATATATGACTGAGTTTGGAAGTGGATGCTCTGTGTTTTAACTTACCGAATGCATACACTTTATGTCATTTTCCATGGTGGGTAATTTAAAAATGATTGTGAGGTAAAATGAATTATGATCAAAATCATGACTTTATTTTCTAATATATCTTCTTAAATCATTAAGGAGGAAAAAACTAGGGAAACAATCTACGCCATCAGTATACTGGGAAATGTTTCAAGCCCCAAGTACCTGGTGGTAGATACTAAGGTTTACAAAATCCTACTCTCTAGAGAAACTGTTCTCTTTTTCCAGATTTCATCTTGCTATTAATTAACATGTAATAACTGTACATACTTATGGGGTAGAATGTGATAGTTTGATATATGTATACATTGAATAATAATTAAATCAGAATATTTAGCAATATCTAGCACCTAAAGGTTTGTCTTTCTTTGTTTTTTGCAATAAGCATCTAAATCCTGTTTCCTATTTTTTTGAAAACTATACTATATAATAGTCTTAAATATCTATATCAGGCACTTTTCTTTCCTTGCTGAGACAAAATATTTGACACCCAAAGTTAAAGGGTGAAAAGTTTATTTAGCTCATAACTTGTAGAGGCTTAAGTCTATAATTGGCTGGCTCCAAGGCAGGGTAGTGTGGCAGGGGGCAAGAGTTGATGGCAGCAGAACACAGAAAATGCAATGAGAGAGAGAGAGAAACAGAGACAGAGGGAGAGACAGAGAGACAGACAGAGACAGACAGAGACAGAGACAGAGAGAGACAGAGAGACAGAGATGGAGACAGAGAGAGACAGAGACAGAGAGACAGAAAGAGACAGAGAGGCAGGGAGACAGAGATGGAGGCAGAGAGAGAGAGAGATGGAGACAGACAGAGAAAGATGGAGACAGAGAGAGATAGAGACAGAGAGACAGAGACAGATAGAGACAGAGATAGAAACAGATATAGAGGCAAAGACAGACAGACAGACAGAGCAACAGAGACAGACAGAAACAGAGAGAGGCAGGGAGAGAGAGAGAAAGGAGAGACTCTTTCTGTCTCTTATACTGTATGCAAGAGAGACAGAGAGACAGAGATGGAGGCAGAGAGAGACAGAGACACAGAGACAGAGAGAGATGGAGACAGACAGAGATAGAGACAGAGACAGATAGAGATAGATATAGAGACAGATATAGAGGCAGAGACAGACAGACAGACAGACAGAGTGACAGAGAGAGATAGAGATAGAGATAGAGACAGACAGAGACAGAGAGAGGCAGGAAGAGAGAGAGAAAGAGAGAGACTCTTTCTGTCCCTTATACTGTATGCAAGCTATTCACCCTAGGGCTGGTGTAACACTCACACCATAATCCCAGCATTGGACCAGGAATCAATCACAGACTCTAGATTCAGCCACTTCCAAAAAGCTTATCTGCCCCATGACCACATGAGGCTTTGGAGGGACATGCAAACAAAAACCGTAATAGTCTATTAGTAGACAAATGGATAAAATGTTTGTGTATAAACAACATGGCAACATGCACAAATCCAGGGGACACCATTGTAGATGAAATAAGCCAGGCACAGCACCACCATTCTTAAATTCATGATAGGCTCGAGGGTTTTTAACCACCTAAATGTGTTTACAAAACCATGTATTTATATGCACTCTGCTGATAAAGGTTAAGAGTCTTCATACCATATTCCTACATAGGTCAGTGACTTCAAATATTAAGACCATCAATTTAGAATTCCACTATCCACTTATCCTTTGATATGATTTATGTCATCTAGTTTCAGATTATAGGAAATATTACAAGTTATTTATTCATTTAGTACACATATATAGAGCAACTTCCAGATGCAGACTATTGTTGTGGGGACATAAGAATAAGCAAACCTGGAGAAAGAAAATGTTGGCAGCAAATGGTATTTAGTTGAAGTGACTGTCCTTTAAGATTTCTGGTACTGATTTGACACTTTGTTCTTTCGAAGGTTGGTTATCGCTACTAGTATATATACTTTTAATTGAGTTACCATAATAACTATAAATCACTTCAATTAACATTAACTTCTATTGTGGCAGATATAATTAAGAATGCATATGTGACAATTTCTGCCTTTTATAATGAGCTTTCATAGTAATCACTATTGGAACTACAATATTAAGTATAATTACTAAGTAATCCACTCGAATCCAGAATTACTTTATAATTATACGATATTTTTCTAAGCATATAGCATGCAGTTATGATGGGAGTAAAATACAATAGTGACATTTAGCAATCCACTACATAATTGATGAAATCTTACTAATAAATGGGAGCTAACATGCATAAATGCTAGGCATTTTAAATTCCAAAATAGAGCCAATCATTCAATCACTTTTTGAAAAGGAAGACACCTTTATTATAACTCTAATTCCGAGGGGAAAACTTGTCTGAACACATGAGTTGTGTAGTTTTGGAGTCCAGAGGAAAGCAGATGGCATTAATTGTCTATATTGAAAAGCAAGTGTATGTTTAATACACTAGAATGAGATTTGGAAAAACAGTTATATCTTGGTTCATAGCTAAATTTTGGCATGTGGGGCTAAAAGCTTCTGTTAGAGGCTTCAGGATATGTTTTCCAGGAAAAAAAATCAGCTAATGAAATATACTTTTTAGCAGATGCAGAATTCACATTTAAGAAAGAAAAAACCCTTTGGGGAAGCAGTATTTCCTCAAGGTCTATGACAAAGAATCTCATTATGAATTTTCTGAAAACCTAGTAATCTGTAAGGCGTGAAAAAGATATAAAGCAGATAGGAATACCTTGGTCTCAGCGGCATGAAGAATTAGAAAACTGAAATTATTTAATAAGGTATACTGATTTCCTAGAGCTGCTATAACAAATTGCTAAAAATTTGGTGACTTAAAAGGACATACATTTATTCATTTATAGTTCTTGAGACCAGAAGTCACAAATCAACATACTATGAGGCTTCTTTCTTCTCAGAGGATTTGAGGGAGAATACATTTGGTACCTTTTACTATTAGCTTTTGGTGGCCATTGGCAATCCTTGAAATTTCTTGGTTTGTCTATATATCACTCTGATCTCTACCTCTTTGCATGGCCTTTATCCCTCTGTTTTTCTGCATGTATCTTGTCAGTCATCCATCCTTCAATTCAGTGTTCCCCAATTTAGTGTGATCTCATTTGGTCATCCTCAGTCTAATTACTTCTACAAAGACTCTTATTCCAAATAAGGTTACCTTCTGAGGTTCTAGGTCTATCTAGATACCTTTGGGATGATACAGTTAATCCACCATATAAACTACCAATGACATAAAACATTTCAAATGGAGTCTGAGCAGTGGTGCATCCAAATGAGGCTACAGCCTTTGAAATAGATCTGAAGGCCAAAAGTGAACTCTCAAGATAATGTAGTGAATATATATATATATTTAGAGGGAAATGTAGTGAAAAAAGTATTCTCTCTCTCTCTCTCTCTCTCTCTCTCTCTCTCCCCTGCCTCTCTCTCTGTCTCTGTCTCTCTCTGTCTCTATCTCTGTCTCTGCCTGTCTGTCTCTCTATCTCTGTATGTATCTCTATCTCTGTCTCTGTCTGTCTGTCTCTGTCTCTGTCTCTGTCTCTGTCTCTGTCCCTGTCTCTATCTCTATCTCTGTCTGTCTCAGCTTGCGACTTCAGCAACATAGTTAGCATAGACATACAGCTACTTTCTCTTAGTTCAATGAAAAGAAAGCTTTGAACTAATAGTGTTTAGACAAGA
>NDGM011177883.1:15000-16513 GCA_002564305.1 Octomys mimax | reverse complement strand
TTTTTTTTTTTTTTCAGAACCGGGGATTGAACTCAGGCCCTTTCGCTTGCCAGGGAAGCGCTTTATTCTACTGAGCCATCTCCCCAGCCCCATATAATTAATTCTAGTATCACTCATTTTTCTAAACCCATCAGAGAAACTATCCAGGCATTGAGAATAACAGTGTCATCAAATACAATTTAAAAATCTGACTATTGGTACCACACTGTACCGTGGTCATGGCCAGAAAGACCACTTAGTTATGGACTCCTTGAAGCCAGCTCTCAGAGAAGGGAAGGGAGGATTTTTGCTGAAGCAACCTACTCTTCAGCTTTCTTGCTATTTTCCTGCTTTCTCAAATTGTCCTTCCCCAGAATGCTGTCATGGAATCTCATCAACACAACCACCTCCTCTGGAGTGGCAGGGAGTGTATGTTTCCAGTGGTGCATGGAGGACGTATGCTCATAACACCCATTAGCATTAATGGGAGTTATCCACGTAAATCCCCTCGCATCGATTAGAGAATAGGCCCCTTTTGATTTTAGAAATTTTTCCTGTGAGGATTTCCCTCGTGTCTAGTATGGGCATATAAATGGCCATTTTATTGTATTAAATATGTATCACATCCATCATTTTTAATGCTGTGCTGTGATGAAGACTTCTCAGTTCTGGGATCAGTTCGGAAAATATTTAAACTTGGCAAGCTAAACAAGCCTCAGATGAGAAAGCCTAAGGGCCCCATTCAGGGGAACATTATCTACCACTTATGCCTGATTTAAAAACACACACACACACACACAACACATACACAACTGAAATTACTCAGAAAAAAAAAGTGTGGACAACATTGTTTTTGACTAAATTACAGGCTTTTACTATTCATTAGGAATGACTTTTCCATTATTCAGCCCAGAAAATCTGTATACAAACCAAGAGAGAGGAAGATTTCCTTGGAAGAGTTTGTTAACAGCAGAATGAGAACAAATATAAAAGGTTCACTCGGTTCCTGCCCTGAGGCGGCCGTGTAGGATGCTCTTTGCAGATCGTCTCTCCCTGTCCACACTATTCACCTAGAAATGCTGGGTGAAACGTGGATGCAACCCGTATCGCTCCTCCTTGCTGTGTTACGAGTTGTAACTCTGAAGGTGGAAAGTGGCTGTGTGCAAGATTCTGAAAGCAGAGCCAAATCAGCATCATCCGGGGCCACAGACTGCAGGGGTGTTGAACTGTCGACCTACTTTATTTATTCTCTGGATGGTGACATTCTCTGTGCAGGGCCGCAGTCTCTCCTCACTCCTGGCTGTCTGTCTTTTTGCACATTTCACTGCTCTCTAGAGGGTATCATTGGAGACTGACCATGAGGGTTTGTTCTCCCACTGGCCGTACTAAATGTCTGATCTTAGATGTTATTTAGGCACTTTGATCCTCCATTTCCTCCTCCATAAAATGGGAAAATAATACGTTTACTTCCAGATTGTGCTCAGAATAAAATGAGATAATGTTCAATAAATCCTAGCTCAGACTCCAGCATAAA
>NDGM011177883.1:0-10000 GCA_002564305.1 Octomys mimax | reverse complement strand
TCCTCTAGAGGAAAAAATAGCAATTGTAAAATATCACCTTTATTAAGTCCCTAATAATCTCGCATGTTCACAGAGTAGGTGAATGGGTTCTCTTTAGGTCTGCTTAGTGCTTTCCCAGATCGTGAAATATACCAAAGCATCCTGCGCATCCTGCTGCATTATGCCAGGATGAATATTACTCATTTGGATCAAAATTAAGAAAGACAGTTTGTACACTTAATTCTTTAATCTTTCACCTGAGCCTCTTAAGTGTTTCAGCATTCTAGAAGCTGCCCGCGTCTCTAAGATGTAGTAAATATTCAATTATGTCCATTTTGTACTTGAGAAAATGAAAGCACTTAGAGACTACTGATCAGAATAATGTTTTCAAATGTGTTAATGCAACTAGGCAATCTTAAATCCTGGGCAGAGACCCACTGGGCACACTGCCTGACAAAGACCTCAGCAGTCAGAATCTGAGTCCCAGATGCCCACAGTGTGGGAATTTAGACAAGCTGCTGATGAATACTCTTCCTGCATTTCAATACATCTAAATTCAACACACAAAGCTTTACATTTCAGGTGCACCTTCTTTGACAGAAGGGAATATTTAGAGAAATAGGATTGCCTTAATAATAATATTTAGTGTATTATGCCTTAATGTTATATCAAATTAAAATATTACAAAAAAATAAGATAACAGATACAAATGCTACTGTTCTTCACATGCTGAAAGACACAAGATACTAATAAATCTATATAGCCAATTTTTATATTCTGAGTTTTCCAAAGTAAAATTTTATTGAAAATCTATGTGATTTATAAACCAAAATATTTTATGTAACTTGAAAATAATTCCAGAATTCTAATTTTTCATTTGTATTCTAAAAACTCAAGTTATTTAATTATTTTAGCTTTGGATTACAAGTTGCTACTACAATAAAAGAGAGGCTGTAGAGTGAGGGAGAGTACAGTTCTCTAATGAACCAAATCAGAAAAATGAGAGAGAGAAAGCCAGAGAGAGGAATTCTAGGTATGTGAAATTATCTGAGTAGCTTGTACATTTTGTTTGTGAAAAATAAAATTTCACAGAAACATTTTTATAGATATCTTTTTTCCAGTTTTAAAATACTTTTGATGGGTCAAGGTTTCTTATGAGGAATAAAATTAAATTTATGCAGCTGGTTACTAATGCACCTAACAGGTATAAGGGTCCCTAAAATTATTTTCTAGGGATCTGAGTAAGAAAAAACTTTAATAGCATGAATTAAAAATCATTTACACATAGCAGTACCTACCTCTTGGACACTAGTCTTCACTCTCTTTAAGAATTAAAGTGTGACTATCCCCATCCCTGGCAGGCTGCAAATGATGTGATGGGAAAATTCTCATTTTCCCAGAATCCTTCTGGTGCATTAGGAAAGGAGAACTGACACAGGAGAACGTGGACAACAGTCTACTTTTCCACAATGTCCAGATAGGAAGATGTTACATTTATGGCCCCCTCTATATGCTTTTACAGATGTTGCTTCATTTGATCTGAATAAAAGAAGTAAATTATTCTTTAGCTTTAGATTATGAGAAAATAGTATGGAGGGTTCTCATATCCTAGGAACTCAGGTTCCTCTATAATTAAAATCTTGCACTAATATGTTATATGTTATGACTTTTAAACTGATACTGGTATGCTGCTATGAGCTGAAGTTGCCACTCTATTCAGAATGTTAGCTTTAACTTAATGCTTGTTCCTAATGCTCTGGTCTAGGAGTACATTCAGGATACTGTGTACATTTGGTTGTCATTTTTTCTTAGAACCCTCTGGGCTGTGACAATTTTCCAGTCTTTTCTTATTGTTGATGACCTTGACAGCTTTCAGGAATATACTGGGCAAGTATTTTTTTAGAATGGTCCTTTGCTGGAATTTTACAGGTGTTTTTCTCATATTAGACTACGATGCCTCATTTGATTTTAATCATAATCCTATTAGATTGATATGCTGTAAATGAAGACACTGAAGTGGACAGGGTTGAAGTAAATTAGCTAAATTGCCCAAGTAGTAAGAGATCCATGATGTCCACTCTTGTGTGATTCTGCACTGTACTGTTTTTCTAGCTGTTTAAACGATGCTTTATGATTATTTCTAAGGGGCTTATTTTGCTTTCCCATGTGAAAGGGGTTTAATGGCCTGTTTTGCCAAAGGACAACTGAAGAACAGATAAATACAATTGCATAGGAATATAAAATCAGTTTATATGTTTAAATAAAGAAAAACATCCTTGTAGTTTATTGATTGTTAGAATAATTAATATCCTTCTACAGATTCCATTGGAGTGCTGCTTTCAGGGTCACCTGGTCGCTTCTTCCTCTTCTGCATCCAAATCCAGGGTGGGGAAGACCCAGGGAGCCCTTTAGCCTGATGTGCATTTCAGGGCCCAGGCAGTAGCATGAAACATACTAATTCTTTAGATCCCTTAGGTGGACAAAAGTACAATTTCTGGGAGGTTGAAACAAGAGCCAGATGTCTGGTGGTGGGAAGCTTCATTTCTTTCTTGGTTCTGTCGTTTCTTCTCTCTTTCCTTGTCTACAAATATCCAAGACTAGGATTATTGGCCAGATGATGAAGGTTGAATGGAAATAAAAGGCAAAATTAATTCTCTAAGAAACCTCTTTTAGGTCACTGCCTTTGTGTGGACACAGGGTTGTGGCAAATCAATGTACCTCCATTGAAAATAAAGCTGATTGAAAGACTTTGCTTAGGAGTATTTCTAGTTCCCCAGGGTGTAGCTTCCACTCTAGGCCAGCCCAGTCTCCAGGAGTGTAGTCCTGACATCGATAGGTCTGCACTGAGACCCAGTCACCTATGTCTCGTGGCACAAAAATAATAAGCTTTGCAAAATAAATGTTTATCAAAGGACATTTAGCTAATAGAGGACATGCCAATTTCTATGAATCCAGAAATAAATCACACAAAAGTGCCTGCTGTCAAGAGAAAGAACTGTCTATAGAGGGTGGAGCAGTCATCCAAGTACAGTGTTATAGAGGCAATAATCAGGGCAGCCACAAGATGCAAAACAAGTGCTCTTTGGGGATTATTCAACAAAGCATCAGGGAAGCAGACTCGGAGTTGTGCTGGTGGTGCCATCTTGTTGTAAAATATAAGGGAAATCACATGACCTCTGTATTTGGTTTTCATTGTTTAAAATAATCTACAAACATCCAAAACTAACAAACTTCATTAGGCACCTACTTGTTGGAAAATGCTACTGGGTACTAATCATTTCAGAATGGTTTCTGGCATATTGTCAGACACATGCTGAAGTTTTCAAAGTTTTATACCCATGTAATTAGCCATCTTTACTGATAAATGTATTGTACACAAAGATATACATATTGTCTAGTAACTATAGTAGTACAACAAAGCAACATAAAACTTTGTGATCAAAGCAGCATTTACTATGACCAGAGATCTGGAATTTTTTGGCTGGGAATGGTGGCAATGGCTCATCTCTGCTCCACCTTCTATCATTTGAGGGCTGGGATCATTTAAAACCCTACCTGGAAACGTAGCTGCAGGGCCTCAAAATCCCAGTGCTCCTGAGGCATCTAATTTTACCTCTATACAGCCTCTTCACATGGTGTGGAGATGCAGAGTTCAAGGACGTTAATGCCTCGAGGGGTAGCTACGTCATCCTTTTTCACTTGTACATGGTAGTCATGCAGTTTTATTTCCACTGCATGCCATTGTTAGAAGAGAAGATCCCACGCAGGACAAGAGCTAGCATCTACTTTTATATGGAAGAAATCGAAGTATTTTTGAAATACAGCAGAAATACAGTATATAGCAGAACTATCTACACAATAACATTTATTTTGAACTTAGAGTTTCTTTTGACCCTTTTGTTCTGTATAATCAACATTTTCTGGTAGTTGAATATGTCAGCTAATGCATAATTAATACTAACGCCTATGTAAAAGAATAATGGTTGCCTCCTTCTGATGGAAGTTTCTGGAAAAGTCAAAAGCCTGTTAACTATCACTACTAACAGTATTTAAACAATAGCTATATGATTACCTATACTACACAAATACTAATATCGTACATATATATTTTTTCTTACTGTATTCTTCTAGAAAGTCTATAAGGTAGGTTCTTGTAGTATCATTCTTGCATTGTGAAGGAATTTTTTCCAAGCTTGTGAAGTAATTTTCACTAGTGGTTTTCACTCGAGAAACCTAGGACTTGATAGGCATACTAATGCCTGAAGATTACAGTTGCCTAGGCATTTTGAGTGACAAACTTCCTCCACTTTATTAATAAGAGCCACCTGTCCAGAGGGCATACAACTTGATGACTTATGTTAATATTTGTTTTGCCTTTTCAATTTTCATTCATATTTTTCTTCTTTAATTGAGCAGTGCTACAAATCAAGCTTATGGCATTATACACACTAGGTGAGTGCTCTAACATTGAGCTATGTAACTAATTCTAATATTTTATTTTTATTGTGACCTAACACTGTTAATTTGCAAATTTAGGACATCTGTACAAACTGGATGAAGTAAAATACATGCTCAACTTTGATATCACAGCTGAAAAATTGCTAAAATATTACTAGAGATTTTTGAGGCCCAACAAAACTAGGAAATCACTGATTCCTGATTCTTTTGTCTGGGAGAAATCCAAGCATCTTGTTGTCCACTGTGATTTGATTGATACTTGCATTCTAAAGGGACACTGGGAAATCGTTAAAGAACATAGAGAATTTGGTTTGAAATATGTGCATTCTCCTGTAAGCATATTCTTTTTTTTTTTTTTTTTTTCTGTAGCTCATGGTAGTTTTTCAAAAAGGCCTGAATCATTTTGCATCTCATTTTTGCATATCCCTATTTTGTCTGATGAAAGTCAATGTGATGCAAACAATGAAGAGGGAAAAAATTTCTGGGAAGTGCACTGGCCTACTTTTCCTCCTGCTCAACCTGTGACTAATTGTGTTAGCAATAGAGTGGCTCTTCCTTCAAGGCCCAGCAGGGTGGTCTTCCTGGGAAGGGACTGGGTGTTTCCAGAGACTCCTACTGCCAGGCAGAAGCAGCCGCTGTGTGCTTAGATGCCTAATTAGGTAATTGGAGAGCCTGGGGAATGAAGAAATAAGGGTGTCAGGTGACCCGGTGATCAGGTGATCAGTATGGAGCTACAGGTATGATAAAAAAAGGGGAGACCAGAATATTGGGTTGGGTTATAGCTTTACAAATGAAAATTATTTGAATAATCTCAAATAATTTGAATAACTATTTGAATAATCTCTTGATTATTTGAATAATCTCCCAGGTTTTTCTTCTATCCTCATTCACAGAGACAGATGTCTTTGTAGGTGCAAAATTTTGTTTAGAAACACATTTGACCCAAAGAATACTCTTGCTATGTTACTTGGCTACTAGAAACCTATGAGTTTGATATCCTCTTTACTCACTAGGCCCTTGCTGTATCCTGGAATCAAATAATTTACAATTATTAATGATGATGGTGCTCCATATATTCATTCAGTGAACTAGATGGCATTCTTAGAAGATGTAAGGTGCTGGGATATTGGAGATTATGAGAACTTGATTACAGTTTTCTGGGCAAAATGGACCAATTCCTGAGAGTTAGTCTAATCTGATCAATGCTGCAGCTGATGCGCATGCTAATTAGGGGATACAGGTGCAGCCTGGAACTGATGCAGAAGGTTCTTCCTAGAAGCTCATTGGACTGTAGATGACAGAGTGGGTGCTGCCTGGGGGAAAGATTACAGGATGGAGGATCATGGCGTGGAACAGGTCAGAGGACAGAGAACCTTGGAATGTGGTGAGTAGTCTGTGGTGTCTGGAATTGAAGGTGTGTGGCATGGCAGGAAAGGCTGGCAGGAATGCCAAGATGAGACATTGTGCCACATGTTTAGGAGGGGCCTCCACCGTGTGCACAAGCTCTCATTTTTTATAATAATCCACTGGAATCGTAGAGGAAGTAGCAAGTGCATATTTTCCTCAATCTTCTCATGTGCTAAACGGTTTTATTCCCATTGTCATTACTGTATTCATGTTTTCATCGTAACTTCCTATACTAATGCTCTGGGACTATGTCCCCTCACTTCTATCTTTCTTCTCTATGACAGTAAAAGCAAAAACAGATACTGCAGAAATTAATATAAAAGTAAAAAAAGATGTACAAAAACATCATCATCTATCTTCTGCAGTTCTTTAATTCCTCAATAATGAATTCTAAATTTCCTTAAAAGGCAATTAATACTTTTCATTACTGATTATGATTTTTATATATCAATATAATCTCACTCTCCTGTCTTTGAAGCTGTCTGACCTACAATATTCTGGAGCTGATATAATCCTTGCATCTGGTTAATCTCTTTCTGCTAATGTCTCCTTATCTAGTTCGTAAGATCCAGGCCAATGATACTTTTTTAGAATAAGAAACAATATCTTCAGCTTCTGAATTTTTAAGTGACCAGCATAAAAATTATTTCCTAGCACCCTTATTTCACTATTCCAGTTGTGAGATTTTGACAAAACACAAACCTCTCTAAATCAGTTTTCTCATCCATAAGACAGGTAAAACAAATGTAATAATACCTACTCCACAGGATGATTGAATATTTTAAGTGAGAGAAAAAAGAAAAATAGTTTTTACAAAATGTGCAAGTAGACATTAATGTCAATGATGGGAAAAAGTAGAATGAAGAATAAAAACAATTATGAGCAGAAACAAAGTCCTTGGACAAGGCCATTGGATGATTATGCAAAGGTTCCCAAATCCAACTCTGAATATACTATTGTACTATTGATTTGGGGATTTTATTAATACCCTACACAAGATGGCATTGCGAAGTAGTTCAGTGAGATGATACATGTGTAACCAATTTGAAAAGCATAATATTCAATAGGTGTGCAAATATTAATTATTGTTACTTGCTTTTTCAATCACCATGACCATTCTCTACTCCACTGGATTAATGTGAATGTCCTACCATATGTACGGAATTGTAAGAAACTTGAGCATAAGATGAGGTTTTAGTTATGTTTATGCCCCCACAGAATTAAGCAGCGTAGCTCAGAAAGTCAGTGTCCTTATCAAAGCTGCACTGTGCCTGTTCTGCAGAGAACAGGCTGAACAGAGGCAAGGCTGTGTTCGCAAGTCACGATGCATTTTCTCTGCCAGCGTATTGTAACCGATATGGCATTGCAGTGATAGCCCAGCTTATCTCTTTTCTATACTTTATTCTCAAACATCTGAGTCATTAGGGGAAAATTCCTTTGCCCTTGCTCATCCTTATCAGTAGAATTTGTCCTCAGAGTCTTATAATCACAATTTCCCACATTGCTATAGTTGCAGCCATCATTTTCATGTGATGCTCCCCCTCTGGTGTCTAACCCTGCAATGGACCAGTATTTCCTTTTACATTATGACTTGCTGGAAAAATTCAATTTTCACATCTGTCTGGTGGATTTTGAGTGATACTTTGCTCTATGTTGATATTACTAAGAATTCCATGCATGTAAAACTGAATAGCACAGAATGAAAACTAAATGTTAAACTTTAGCCGTAACACACAGTGCTTCTATGCCTATTACATGATTATTTTTAGAAGCTATTCTTTTTTTTTGGTATTGGGGATTGAACTCAGGACCTTGCACTTGCCTGGCAGGCAGTTATACTGCTGAGCTATATCCCTGGCCTTAGAAGAAGCTATTCTTATAACTCAACACATTTTACAACTTTTTTGTTTAGTGATGGCCTTGATTAAGTCACATTGATCCCAGTGGAGAGGCAGAGTCTGCACAATACCCCATATCCCTCCCTGCTAATGCTCCCCTCTATTTCTTATGGTTCGTGTGTAGTTTTTTGGAATTTACAGTCTTTCTTTTTCCATTTGGTCATCATAATAATCTGATGTAATGCAAGAGCATAGTCATGAAATAATGTTTTAGTGTTATTAAAATTTCAAGTTGAGATTGTTGCGCCTCGATTTTCAATATCATTTCCACCACTTGAAAATTAAGTCACAGCTATCTTAGCTATAGAATAATGATGCTTGTATCTTCCTTGTCTGCCTTCAGACCCATTAAAGAAATTGAATGAAACAGTACCGAGAAAATGCTTGGAAAGCTGCAAACCTTTATTTATTTACTATTATTGGGGTGCACTTATTTCAGGAAAGCTCACTGGAGGGGGACACTGTATATGTCTCATCTGTCCTGAGAGGACGTCTAATATAGTGTGCAATTAAAATGAAGCTACACAGCTAGAATATGTCAGTTCCCTCTCTAGCTCTGCCTACTGTAAGCATTGGCCAAGTTATTTAGCTTCTCTGTATTTTAGTTTCCTTGTCTGCAGCTTAGAGGCCATAGAATCAATGTGCAGATTAAATGTGTTACATACATAAAGTACTTTAGTGTCAAAGACATAGGGCATGCTGTTTACTCTGTGGGTGTCCTATCAGCTGTTGTTATGACCACCATGTTCTGTGTTGCAGAGGATAAATGCATATTGTCAAATGCATTTTGAAGTGACCAACTTAAAGAAGGCGTGGTTAGGGACAACAGAAATCAGTAAAACAAATTTCCTTACCATCCAGTAAGATAATTGATGCTGAATGAGTCATCCATAAAGGTTAAAAATTAGTTCAGAAACTGTAAGCCAGATAGGTAACAGTAAGAATTTCCTCTGTGACGTGAGTATCAGAGTGAGCGTTACAGGGTACTTCTGTGTTTGCCTTTTCATGGAGTTACCATGATCACACAGAGATGCACATCACACATGACTCCCACGTGCAGAAAAGGAAACCTAGTCCCAAGAGACGCTCACTAGAGGAGGACACCATGCAGTGTGTGCAGGGGGAAATCCAGGCTTTTAGGGTTGAGTGCGTTTTATACCTCCCTTGATTTTCTCAGCAGTCTAATGCATCCACATGATAATAGTTCCATGGAATTACTCCTGTTTTTCTGTTTCTTTATCTTCTTGATCAAGAAGAGTAGCACTGAGAAGTGGAAGTTAGGAGAAGAGCATTCTTTGGGCACAGTGAGGCACCTTATGTGGGGCTCCATCACTCCTTCCTGGAGTTCCTCTGCGTGGGCACATCAGCTCGGGCTGAGTGAGCCACAACTGTGCAGACAGAGGGTAGCCTCAAGGCTGTAGCACAATGCCTCTTACAAGCCAGGCCATGGCTAGTGCAATTGCTTTGTGCATGGAACAGCCTGCACGAAGCAGGCTTCACTCTCTGAGAGCCACGTGAGAGAAAGTGCCTGATCACTTGGCAGCAATGGTCTTTCCGTGCAGTGAGAAGTCTTTGTCAGGTAGTTGGGTTTCTCAAAATGTAAAACATGTACTATAGATTATTATTACAACTGCAATAGCTGCATGTTTATTTTAATGTTTCCAAGTAGTTATAACAAGAGAAGGTAAATATTCCCCAGGAAAATTATGTTGAATGAAGCATAGATTCGTTATTTAAAAGGTATTATGTAAATAAAATACAAAGTGGTAAGTGGACATGGCAAAATCATGGAAGAAATTAGAGGAAGAAACCAATTACACTGAACTATAGTTACAGGAATTAAAATATTAAAGAACTAAATTCTGATAAAATAACATATGTACGCTTTAAGACATTAAAATACCTTGTTCTAGGTAACAATAATTATAATATTGAAATAACACTAAGCATAAATATTATTTTGAAATATCCATAGCAACTGTCAAGTGACATAAAAATATCTGAGATTTCTCTTGGTTTGAAAGTCTTTGGAACTGCTAACACCAGTATTCTACATTTTCTGCATTCATAATTAAAGGAAAAATACATCTCAGAATTTAGCAAAATCAGACAATCTAGTTTCCCTTCAAACACTCTTTGAGTTAAGAATTCAGTCAGCTGTCCAACTGAACTGGGTTCCTTTGCACGTCAAAAGAAAAAGACAACCCACAAATTTGGAAAAAATAATGACAAATAAGTACTCAGACAAAGGTCTGCTC
>NDGM011177882.1:1858-19151 GCA_002564305.1 Octomys mimax | reverse complement strand
CTTCGCCAAGCTTGTTCCAAGTAGGTGCTTTAGACCACTGAGCCATCTCGCCAGCCCTCCCCTGGACTTTAATTGACATTCTCATAGGTTAAAGGCTTCCACACGCTTGTTTCTTTCTACTTCTTTTCTGTCTTTTAAATGTGTTATCTTCTAATTTTTGTATTTTTTGATTCAATCTGCATAGTCTTACACTGCAAGTGATTTAATGCAACTTATTAAGATATCTTTTTTTTCTAAGAGGTATATAATTTGTATTGAAAAAAGTAAATTCCAAAAATGTTCATTGAAATAGAAAACTTTTGGGGCTGGGGAGATGACTCAGTGGAATAAGTGCTTCCCTGGCAAGCATAAAGGCCTGATTTCAATCCCCAGTTCCACCAAAAAAAAAAAAAAATTAGAAAACTGTTGAGATAGACTATTGCTATATAGTCCTGTCTCATAGAGATAGGGCAGTTGGTCACCATCATATGCACTTGGAAATTATAAAAATATATAGATTATGTGAATTAAAATGGAATTATATAGTATTTTGTGAAGGTATTCAATATAAAGGTTCTGGGAAATTCCTATCTTATGCATTCCAGTCATGCTGCCAAGGAAATTGTGTGTCATTATTATGGGAACCAAAACTCTGTTCCCTCCAAGTATATGGGTGTTATTCATAAGTTTTTAAGTATATATGTGTAGCTTATGATACAATTTAACAACATGAAGTGGAGCAGTATTAGGTGAAGTAGATTTTATTGCTATTGTTTATGGCAAATAGACAAGAATGGTTGTCTCAATTGAAGTTAAGAACAGAATAAGGATACTCAGCATAAACTTCCTAATCCATAAGTATAAAATAAGAGATAATCAGTAAAATGTCATAAATGGTTTTTATAGACCAATGTAAGTTAGAATAATAGAAGGAAAACCCTATGTTTTATCTAGGATATATTAATATCTAATTGATAGCAAATATTTTTTATTTCTGTTTTCTTACCTCATGAGAAACATTACATATTGGTCTTAGTATTTGACCTTCGCACATTTTTAACTTTAGGTTTGACTGTGTGATGTTCTTTGACCAACTAAAAAAGAAGTGACAGTATGTCTACTCTACCCCTAGGACATGAGTGAACTTGTACTCTACCCCAACCACTCCCAGCCTTGATCCTCAGACCCCAGTGGACCCGTAAATGTATGATCAAATCAATCTAAATGCGGACCAGCATTCTCTGTCTCTGTCTCTGTCTCTCTCTCTCTCTCTTCCTAAATCTACTTATTTCTTTGTGCATAGTTGTGGGTTAAAATTTGAAATGTTTGTGAACCTATAAGTAATGAATCTGTGTGAATCTGGTAGTACCAGAAGTATCACCTATCCAACCTCCATGAATAAGAGCTCAGAGTTGGGGCAGTAATCTTAAAGAAATCACACATCTTCTTCATAAAAGTATATTCCAATTTCAAAACAAAACATCCCAGACATTCATTTCATAGTCTATGTTGTCACTCAGCACCACTATGCCACAATGTTATAAAAATCACATTTAAATGTCCTTTTGTAAAATAATTATTAAAATCTCAAATCAATAAATTTGAGTTACATAGTCTAACTATGGTGAACTTTGAGTGAAAGTTCACCTTCTCTCTTCAAACTCTTGTTTTTGGTACTAGGGATTGAGCTCAGGACTTTGTGCTTGGAGGCAGGTGCTTATGCCACTGAGCTATCTCCCTAGCTTCCCTCACTTAACTCTCAGTTTATACTTTTACTTTAAATTCGAAACTCCTCTTTCTGCCTTCCAACTACAAGCCTGTACCTATTCACTGCAACTTCCAAAGACCAACATTCAGTAAACAGTATTGATATTAGTTTTCTTTCACAAGAAACTCAACAGATCAAAATGCAAAGGAGATATAATTTTGCAAATTCCATCTAAGCTCCCATATTTTGCTTAATGCCAGACATTATACAAGCATTTAAAAGATCCTTAAAGGTAATACACACAAACAAAAAAGAGGATTTAATGGATTCCGATTGGAATTAAGAAATAAATATTCTTCTTGAAAAGATTTCATATTGAAAGAATATTTCCATTATTTCAATGCTGATTATTATTTAATATTGAGTACTAGAACTGAAATGATAAAAATTTATTTTCAACAATTTTTAGTTCTAAATATTTATAATGAAATAAAACAGAAGTTTACTTTACCTTTAATTTTTTAAACTGCAAAACTATCCCATTTGTAATGTAATTTTATAATACCAATGTATAAACTATGTCTGCAGAAAAATGCCAAATGCATTAATGGGCTTGTACATTAGATTATGTTAGGAAATCTTGCCAAGTATGAGCCTGATAATTTTCCCAGCTAAAAATAGAAGAAAAATTTATGGCAATTATTTTTGTTATTCATATTTCAAATTCATGTGGTCCCAATCACCCAAATAACTGAAGATAAATCAGAATTTTATCCATGGAGTAAGTGCTAAAATGATTTAAAGTCTAGTAAAAAGCTGGAGTAAAATTTTCAAAAGTTTTTTTTCCTGACTTTTACAAGTTGTTTTTCTCTCTAGACCAATCATTTTTATTTAAATATTTTGTACTTCTAGGATTTGAAAGCAAACAAGGAAAGCTACTCCATGACTGAATTACAAATTGAAGTATAACTATTTTAAGCAAATTTATTGTTCATGTAGATTATGGCCATATGGCAATTTATTTTTATTATTTATGTATTTATTTTGCAATTTCTTTTTAGTAACTTTCCAATAGGGATAGGAGGAAGACATTTTTGAGAGAAATTATGGTTTGGATCTAGGATGCCCCAAAGACTCATGTGTTGAGAGGCAGGGCTTTTGAAGGTTAGCGAGTTGATTACTCCATTAATGGGTTGTGGCTGAATGCACGGTTAATAGATGAGGCCTGGTTGAAGCTACAGCATGTGGCCATGATCCGGAGGGGTGTATTCTTGTTATTGGTTCCTCCTTTCTCTTTCTACCTTCTGGCTTTCGTGAAGTGAGCAGGTTTCCTGTGCTTTTCTTTCCCATCATGTTTCTGTTCGGGAGCTAGCTAGCATTGGACTGAATCTTTTGAATGGAAAGGCAAATGAAACCTGTTTAAGTTGTGGTTATCAGGTATTGCCCCCATCAGCAAGAATAATGACTGCTGCCTGCAATCCCAGCCCTTGGGAGGCTGAAAACAAGAGGATCACTATGAGTCTGATCTACGAAGTGAGACCCTGTACACCCTAGAGACCCTGTCCTAAATTCATAAAAAAAAGCACCAACTGCTTTTTTTATACCAGATAAAGCACACCAAATTAGAGGATTATTTTTAGTTGACGTTTAAATGTTTAGTTAGGGCCTATGGGACAAAATTTGTATATTTGACTTGTACTTGTACACAGATGCATGACACCTAACATTTTTTTTCTATGGACCTTATGAAATATATTTCCCCATGTAAATACTAACTTCCTATACCTTATTTTTCTAAGGTCGTCAATGAATTTGTAATGTTAAACATAGTGGACATTAAGTCCTCGGTATACTTTATCACTAATAACTCTCTTTGAAATCTCTCTTTGTCTCTCATATTATAAATGCTTCTTGATATTTTTCTTCTGTTATCTGGGCACATGTTCTTTGTCTCCTTTCCAAGTTCATCTTTTCCACTTAACATTATTGCTGAAATCCTTAGGATACTCCTACTTCTTATATATTATTCTTCACATCTTCAGTTAGCCATATGCAGATATCTATAAATAGAAATCTAGACCTGGCTTTTTCTTGTAGCACTAGGCCTGAATCTGTACCAGTTGTCAGATCTGTATTTGTGTCTTTGTTAACATTTCATGATGCTGTGAAGGTGCTTGCAAGCTGACAGCTCATCAGGTTTTTCATCCTTCAATTTCAATAATGTCACCACTATTCAACTGATTATGTCATGCACAAAGTAAGGAATCTTTCATATTTTGCCTCCTTCATCACCGTTGTGTTCAATCCATCACGTCCTTTTTATTTTTTATTCATTTTAATGAGACAAAAGGAAAATAGCAATGAAACAGTTTCAAAACAGGTTAGTAGGACAGTTACAATAATTCGTACATTGCATATTGTTGTTTTCATAGTAGTTATTCGGAGGATAAGATGCAGACATGATATCTCATCACATATCCTTTTGATTTAACTTTCCTAGACACCTCACAGATCTCAACTTTTTCCACCAAACAAAAACTTATTCCAAAGCAATCCGCCATATTTTTCTGGGAATAAGACAAGCTGTTGTTTGTGTGTATCATTTTCTATGCATTTGTGTACATGTGTGCGTGTGTGCGCGCGCACACACACACATACACACACTCCTATGCTTACAATCACATACACTTGGAAAGTATAAATGAGATCTTGTCGCACATCATAAAATGAGTTGTTTTAGTATTATCTTGATAACTTTTTTTGTTAGTCTACTTAAGACATGTCATTATTTACTAAGGACATAGAACTATCAAGAGTACTATCTATGTACTCCACAGAACTATCAAGTCTTGTTTTATTTTGCTATTGTATGATTAATAGAAGTTACATTGGTTTGACATTTTTGCTCTTATCTTACTTTCTTGCTCCAGGGACAAAATATTCAACATTCATCAGTTAAAGGAGGAAAGGTTTATTTTAGTGCACAGTTGCAGAGGTTCCGGTCTATGTTAGGTGACCCCAAGGCAGGGCAGTAGGGCAGGGAAAATGCCAGGGAAGAAATAGTCCTTGGCATGGCAGACAGGAAGAAAAGCGCACTTCAGGCAGGAAGAGGCATATATATATATGTGTGTGCCACAAGTATAGTGACTCACTTCTTCCCACCAGGCCCCACCTCTCAACATCATACCCCGCTATAAACCCACTGGCATCACACATTCATGATTCAGTGCCACACACCCATGACCCAAGCACCTCCCCAGAGACCCACCTAGGCATGAATGGGGCTTTGGAGGGACATCCAGATATTAGCAATAAAAGCTGTGAAATTAATTTTTTGTATATGAATCTTTGACCAAATGTGTAGAAGTAAAATTGATGCATTTGGCTTATAGGAAAGTTATATTTTGACAGATAATGAAAAAAATGCATTCTGAAAATGGTTCATGCCTTCCAACTCCAACCAATGGGTCATGAAAGGACCTGATTCTCTTTATGATCTCTCAAGTGAGTAGGGTCAAACTTTAAATTTTTCTGTCACCTGAGAAGTAAAAATAGTTACCATTGCTTTAGTTTCATTTTCCCTGATTACTATTGAAGTTTTATGTGATAGTAAAACTTGGTTATCAACTTGACTGGCTTGAAAGATGTCTAGGAAATTGGTAAGGTTCACTTTTGGGTGTGTCTGTGAGGATGGTCTGAGTCGGTTGGTATATGGACCAGCAAAGCAAGGAGAGGACATTCACTTAGAGTACAAGTGGAGCTGTTTTTTAGGCTGGGTCTGGATTAAAACAGAAGTGGATGAAGGGGAAGTTCACAGAGGCACACTGGCTGGATTCATCTGAGGAGGTATATTTGTCACTGCTGTCAGTGTAGGCAGGCAAGAGACTCCCCAGATTGCTCAGGCTTTGAGTATGAACTTGTACCAGTAATTTTCCAGGGAGCTTCCAGACTTTTGGCCTCGAACTAGGACTATATTCTTAATCCCTCTTGTTCTGGTGCTTCTGGCCTCTTGGTCTGAACAGCTACTAATTTCTCTAGGTCTCCAGCCTGCCGTGGCCATTTTAGTACTATCCAGTGTGCGATGGTAAAGCAATCTAATGAGCCCCCTCTTATGCTGAGGTGCAGTCTATTGGCTCTGATCTTTTAGAGATCTCTGACTAATAAATACAATTGGGCATGGTTTCATATATACTTATGAGACAGTTTTCCCTCCTGTGAATTCTTCTGTGTTTTATCCATTTTATTGTCTTTCTTATATATATATATTTCCCAGGATGGTTTTTATTATTGTTGTCAATGATCTTTGTCAAAAGCTTTAAAATGTTAACTTTATCGATATGCTAATTATGTTATTTTGTGGTTTTATATCTTTCTTAGGAGGCCCTTTCCCAATTTCCAAGATTAAAAATGCATTATTTTATTTTTAAAATGTTTGATTTAAGTTTTAAGCTTTTATTTATTTATTTGGTAGAGGGTCTCACTATGCAGCTCAGATACGTAGTGATCCTCCTATCTTAGCCTTCTGAGCACTGGGATTACGGACATGTGCCACTATGCCCGGTTTTGGTGGCATACGGTACCAGGTATTGAACCTGGGTCTTTGTGCTTGCCAGACAGACACTTAGACTGCTGAGCTATCTCCCCAGCCCCTGTTTTTCTTACAATCAATTCTGTGTATGGGATTTACTCAAATTCCCATTTAATTCTAATTTAAGGAACCAGCTGTACTTATTTCGTAATACGATATTTTTCTTTTTTTACTTTTTTGCTTTAAAAAGAGTAGAAATTATAATTAAAACTGTAGAAATTACAAGTGATACAGATTTTCACTTAACAAAGTAATATGAATAGTATTTGTTGTAATACGTAGTGTTGTCTTCCAACCAGCTATTCCTAAGTATCAGACATATGCATGTAAAATAGGAAGAAGAAAGAAAAAAGAAATGTATAAGAAATCAAAGAGACAAAAAAGGAGAAACAGTTGAGAAAAGGAGATCAGATGAATTAAAGTGTTAACTGCTCCTTTCCATAGACCAACAGAAATGCACAGTGTAGTTGTCCAAACCATCCTGCTTTACATAGATAAATCTCTTTCCTCCAATGCTTCTCTTGTCCCTCTCCTCAACTCAGTAACTCTTTCCTTTTGAATGAGTGCATCCCCTTTTACCAGTGCTTGTTTTACCCTTCAGATTCTACTTTTCTCTTTCGAGTTCTTACACTAAGGAGACAACATGATGTTTACACATGCAGGTATGGTTTATTTCACTTAAGAGTATGTTCTCTAGTTGCATCCATTTACAGACAAAAGACTCAGTTGATCCTGCTTTATAGTTGAATAACACTCCATTGTGTAAAAATATCACATCTTCCTTATCCACTCTTCAGTTGACAGGCATCTGGGTTGTTTACAGAATTTAGCTCTAACAAATTGTGCTGCTATAAACATAGGTGCACATATGTCTCTGTGGCATGAGGTTTTCAGTTCTTCTGCAAAAATACCCAGAGTGGAATAGCTGGCTTGGATGGGATCTCCAACCCTAGCTTTTGAAGGAATCCCTCCTGTGATTTCCACAGTGGTTGCACCAGTGTGCACTCCTACAACAGGGCACAAGTGTTCCCTTTTCTCCTCAACCTCTTCAGCATTTGCTATTGGATGACTTCTTGATGTTAGCCATTCTTTTCAGGGTGAGATGAAATCTCAGGGCTGTTTTAATTTGCATTTCTCAAATGACCAACGATGTTGAACATTTTTTCATGTATGTACTTGCCATTTGTATTTTTTCCTCTGAGAACTGTATATTCATCTCAGATGCCCATTTTTGGACTGGGTCTCTGAATTTGGGGAACCTGATATTTTGGGGAACCTGATATTTTATAATTCTTTGTATGTTCTAGATTGAACACCTTTGTCTGAGGGACAGCTAATTCTAATTTTGTCCCAGTTTGTTGGTTTTCTTTTCATTCTGTTTGAGATTTTCTATGAAGTACAGAAACGCTTCAAAAAGATGAAATCCCAGTTGTTGATTCTTTGAAGTATTTTCTGTGCAGTTTGGTTTTGTTCATGACAGCAATATTTTTCTACCAACTGAAATTTCCACTTTTCTTATATTCATTTTTACTTTTAGTATGAGGAATCAAATTCAGGACTTGGCATTTGCAAGGCAGGTGTTGTGCAACTGAACTATATTACTGGCCCCTTTTTCTCATATTAATATACATGCATATTTCCCCACAGATTTGAATTTCCACATTGCCTTGTATATTAGTACACACACACACACACACACACACACACACACACACAAGCCTCTTCTTCTAGACTCTCTAGTTGGATCCTGTGACCAGCTTGTCTTTTCCTGTGCTAATCCATTGCTTGTATTCCCATACTACTATAAAGGTTTTCATGCCTGTTATGGTAAGTTACCCCAATTGTCCCTTCTGAATAACTTTGTCTAATTTCTTAAAAATGCTAACATGAATGTGATTGGGTTCATGTTGCATTTATAATTATTTTATGGCAAATGGTTACGTCTTTAGCTCTGAGAACATTGATTCATCCTATGTTTACATTTTCTTGTTGATTTGTCTATAGATTATATTTCTACATACCGATTGCTACCGGAATTCTATATTTTTGGTTGCTACCAGATTGCGGGGAAAGTATAGAACATACCCCTGGGATCACCACAGGTTGTCCTCTGGGCATAAGCCTTCTTCTAGTCATGGCTATTGGGAGCAATTTGCCTATATTTTTTTTTTTAGTCTGCACTCCTGTCTTTACCTTGCTATAAATACTGCGACTCTATGCTGTTCTCCAAAGCCCCACCCTTCCTCAGAACCAGTGTAACCTCCTGGGTCTATTAACAATAGATTGGTGATCATTCAGTCTTTCTTTCCTCTGCAGGGCTTTCCACCTCTCTATGTTTTCGACTTTACTTTCCTCTGGTTCTGGTTTCTATTGATTTTTGCAAAGTTATTCAACATACTTTTCAGGAGAATTAGCAAAGCCTTTGTAAGATGCAGTTTCTGCTTTTGTAAAACAAGGATGATGATACCTTCTTTCAGGAGAGTATTTTGGAATTTAATTGAAATATATCTGCATCTTAAACTCTTACCATAAGGTTCACTTAGTAGATATCAAACACCCTCTCTTCCCCCTAGTCTTAACAAGAACTCAACCTCATTAAAAAAATTCTGATCCAAGGGTTGTAGGAGTACTGTTCATGAGAAGATATTGTGAGAACATCTACAAGGTCTGAAATTTCTCCAATAAAATGTACTACTAGAAACACCAAAAGCAGAATGATAAGAAACTGAAATTTAGTAAGTATTCCAGGTGGATTTGGTCCCATGGTCATAATCTAATGGAAAATAACTCATGCAGCAAGGGTATTTGGATAGCCTAAGAAAAATAGTCAGGCAGTTTTTACTGCCAAGGTTCTCCTGTGTTGTGTGCCTTCTGCTCTAGCAGCGCTTTGTGTCAAATGAAGGTAGGTATCAAAGCAGCATATAAGGTATCATTACAAAATGGCCTTGAAAGATCAGTCACCTCAGTGCAATAATTTCATATTATGATGGCTGCTTGTTCTAGTAAAAATTTACTTTTAAAAGTATTTGCTAACTTTAGCCATAGTAAACTCACTGTATTTCTTCAGATTTTTCCATGCAACTTTTTGCCTATTTATCATTTTTCTCAAAAACTCAGACCTCCATTCATGTACAAGGTAGAAGCTTGCAGCAGGTATTAATATGGCCATTGCCTGGGAGAAACAGGGAAGATGAGTGGTAGACTGAGAGTAGTAGTGCTATAAGCAAGGGTAAAGCATAGATCTATGATGGATTTTGCCAGATTTTTGACTAACATTTTCTCCTGTAGTCTTTAAGGCTGCTTTTCTTTTCCCTTTTTGATGCACAAGAAGGTCGTTTGCTCTCATGCAAAATATCCCACATTCTTTCATAGTAAAATTGGCAGCCAAATGAAAACATAAATAAATCAGACAAGAAAGGTATTGTACCTGTTTGGAAGCATCTACAGTGAATTTGAAATTTCAAGGACAACTTATAGGTAGCAGTGAGTCATGAAGCAGGGATATTAGCCAATCCTGATGTAATATTTTATATGAAGGGCTTTTCATTTACAAAGGTCTTAGTATTAAACAAAGTCATTCATTTCAGCCTCCGTAGACGGATGATGTGCATATTGGGTTCGGTGGGCCTGAAAAGTGATTTAACATACAGCAAGTGTTTACAGCAGCGAGCCAAGTAGATGAAAAAAAGACCTTGTTTTTTAGAAGCTACAGGGAAAGGCTGCAAACCAGGAGCTATAGGGAGCCAGCTAAGCAGACTTTGGGACTCCTTCTGGGATGCGACCATGGGTTAACTAATATTTGCTAACCACACATTAAAAGTTATGAAATGTTTACTTTGGCTTTCTTTGGCTAAGGAAAGTTAAAGATCATATCTGTTTCCAAATAAGCGTATGAGCCCTTTATATCAGGCCTTCTATGTAACCTTAGTCTATGCAAACAAACTCAAGATTTATCTCTTTTACAAGGGAAAAGAGATTATCATTCCTTATCACTGAACTACCTTCAGAGCTGAATTATATGCAGCTGGTAGATTCAGACTTATTTTAAATTGTGTGCTTCTGTGCTGCCAGTGATGTAAGCATGCTCTGTCTGCCTCCTGGAGACCATGGTCTTGCTCGTTTCTATTATTTTACCTTGGAAACAGTTACTTCACCTTGGAAATATGCTGGAACTCTCTGAGAAGCCGCTGACGTCAAGCTCGAGAACTGTGCTTTGGGACCCAGTCAGTTGCAACCCATCTCATGCCCCTGTAGTGTGGAATTCAGGTAGGCAGTTCAGATGTAGAATTTACTCTTATAGGCCATCTGGACCTCAAAAGAGAGATTTATAATTTTGAGACAATACTTTCTAGAGATATTTGACATGTTAGCTTTTCCTGTCCCAGTGCCCAAGTTGAGATGTACATATGGTTTAATCCCATTGGCTTGAATTTATGAAAAGGGAGAAAAACCATTGACAAGTATAGATTATTTTAAATGAAATGCAGTTTTACTGCATTCAAGTATGTTTGACAATGAGAATAAGACTAAGGGAATTTGCTTATACATGAGTAAGTATGTACTGTAATTTTCTCATGATTTGGTGTCTATTAAAAGGCTGTGTGTGCAAACTCAAAACTCGGTGTGCAGCTTCCTGATAGCTGGGACAAAAATATATCTTCTGGAATAATAGTATTCATTGCTAGATCAAAGGAAAAAAATTACAATTTTCTCAGTGGGGACATTTTTACTGACACTGAACTGAAGGTAAAGTTATTGCCCTTTAAGTATTTGCTGGTACAAATTAGAGCGTGAATCAATTATCTCATGGGGCACTTACTAAATGGTTAAACATTGTGCTAAGTACTGAAGTTTATAGAGAAATGAGATAAAGTCATTGTGGTCAAGGGGTTGACAATTTACATAGACAAAATGATGCAGAATAATTTTATAAAGGTATTACTTTATTCAAATGGTCTTATTTTCAACTTGGGGACATAAAATAAATCTTAATTCATACACATAATTCCTTGGATATTTGATACAGCAGTCTCAAGGCTACATAATTTATCCAGAACAATGAGAAACATGAAAAATAATAATTTTACTGTCTATACACTATCTTTTTCAAATATGAATTGTATGAAACAAGCCTTTGTCAAATTCTGGGTCACATGCCAGTCATGATTTATCCCTGAGAAAAGAGCCTAGGTCTTAAACTGATACATTGATTGAGGACTTTAGATACTAGAAATTTGGGCAGTAGGTTTTCCATTTTCTTGTGAAACCTTGAAGAGTTTGATAGGACTTAATGGAGTTTTGAGCTCCTCTAGCATTTTTTCCCCCACCAAATTACTGGTAGACTTGTTCTCAGAATTCATGGAGACTATAAGAAAGGACCAATATTTTGCTCCAATAAGGTTTATGAATCTACTCAAGCCCTTGTTCAAACACGGGGTTGAGTTCCCAGAAATCTGTGCTATATAGCATAGAGAAGTGGTTTGCAATAGCTCGATGATATGCTATGAGGACAGGAAGCACAGCTTGTCCATATTACATTCCCACTTCATAAAATGCTGCCTAGCACATAGTTACCCATAAGTGCTTATGGAATTAAATGACATTAAAAGTAGAACTTATCATAGTATAGGACTTGCTATCTTATGTGTTCAAGCAATTAAATTGCATCAGCCACTAGGGTACAGATATTATAGAGCCAGGACAAGAGGGATTCATAAGGCTCTTTGGGAGGTCACCTTGAAAGAGGATATACTAAGTTCTGGGAAAGCACAGGAGAGAATTATTTTGCCTCAACAAATTGCGAAAAGCATTGGGTCATAAGTGAAATAACATTTACCTTTAACAACAAGAAGATATTAATCTTTAAAATAAGAATAATCAGGCCGAGAATATGTAAAGCTATTTAGTGATGTGCCAGGTACCTATTTCTGCATATGAAAACACTCCCAAATTTAGTAGCTTACATGAACAATCCTTTATTTTTCTGATGCATTTTAATTGAAGCAGAGGTTAACAGTAATAGATTGCTTCTATTCAGCGTTGCTTCAGCTAGAATGGCTTTTCAAATTGTAGAGCAGTTGGTGGCTCCCTGGCAGGTCAGCTCCAGCTGTCATTTGGGAGCTTCCTGTGCCGCATCTTGTGCTTCTTCAGAGCTCAGCAGCTGGCTTTCAAGAGCCTGTATTCCACAGTGGAGTGGACTTACAATCCTAGAACTCTTGGAAGGGGAGGCAGGAGGATAGCAAAATCAAGCGTGGCCTACGCGAATTAGGGACCTTGTTTTTAAAGTAAAATAATAACAAATAAAAAGGACTGAGATTGTAGCTCACCATGTAGGCCTTACATAGGGGGATGAGGATTGGGAAGAGAGGGTGTATTTCAAGAGGGAGGAAGTGGAAGCTGTGAGTGGCTTTAGAGTTGCACAAGAAAAGACCACATCACTTCTGGCTGAGTATCAACATTCCCCAAAGAGAGGGAAAATAGTACCGCAGAAGTCTCATAGCCACTTTCGGCTGTTGTGTCCGCACATGCAGAACTGTTGTGGGTGACTATCCAGTGCAGCACTTGATTGGAGGATGTAGAGAAACCAACTGTGACAGTTGAAAAGCACATAGGTGGCTATTGGTAGGGTGGGGAGATGATGTGGGGACAAATGTTTTAGGCAGATTTGAAGAGCTTTTTAGGTTTTTTTTTTTTTTTTTTTTTTTTTTTGGCTGGTCTCAAGCTCACTATGTAATCCAGGTTGGCCTCAAACTTGTGATGATCTTCCTGCCTCATTCTCTTAAGTAAGATTAGAGGTATATACCACCATGCCCAACCTAAAGGGTGTCATACATTGGCTTTTTTTTTTTTTTTTTTTTTGGTGGAACTGGGAATTGAATTCAGGACCTTGCGCTTGCCAGGCAAGCACTTATTCTACTGAGCTATCTCCCCGGCCCCTCATATATTGGCTTTTGTATTATAAATTATTACTTTTGAAGACTTGGCTAGGTTTTTTTCTGTCTTTAGAAAAATTAGTAGAGTAGTAGTATAGAGAGGTGACAACAGGTGAGCAGTGTCACAAGTAGCATCACTTGGTGGGATGGCTTGAAGCAGTTTGTGAGGAAGGTGATATACCTGGGCTGAAATGGAAGTAGGGTACCAGGAGCAAAAGGATAGATCCCAGTGAAATTAGAATACAGAGATAGGTTTAAAAAAGCTGATTACTAAATGAATATAACTAAGTGAATGTAATTTAAGCGACAAGAGACAACCAGAATGATCCTGAAATTAACAATTTGAAAAGTGGGATTAAATGCAGAACACAGAAAGAGAAACGTGTTTGAGAAAAGAGATGATCAGATTAATTTAGGACATACTGTAATTGAGATACATCTGGCATTACTCATCAAAAATGCTTACTAAGAACATGATTAATGGAACTCAGAAAATGTTAGGTATGAAATGCCTAAATTTGGAACATATGAAATCAACAAGAAAAATTAAAAAAGAATATTTGGTACAGGCTCCCCTATGCAGCTTGGACTTGTAATCCTCTTGTTTTCAGCTTCTCCAGTCCTAAGATTATAGGCATGTGCCATCATGCCCAGTCTTGGTGGCTGGCTTAAAACACCCAAGGGTGGGACCAGCATGGCATGTGGTGCCAGGGATTGGATTCAGGTCTCTGCATTTGTCTAAGCAGGTGTTTAATCTGCTGAGCTATCTCTCCAGCCCTAAGAAATATATTTTTTTTGTTTTAAAGAAAAGAAAAGCAGAACAATGCTGTAAAATTTCAAAACAAGATTATAGGAGAGTAACAAACAACAGCTAGAACATTGTATATTGTTATCTTCAAAGTATTTCCTCATATGACAAGATATAGGTATGAAAAATTGATCAAGCAATATAGGTATAAATCTTTCTTTATGATGAGCTACTAACAGAAGTACAACTATCTTAACTATCTTGTGTGCATGTGTGTATTTATTTATTTATCTGTTTTTCCTTTCTCTTCCTTCTTTTGCCCTTTCCCCCATTCTAGTTTCTTTTTCCTTTTGAGAAATTTTCCCCCCATTTTCCAATACCTGTTGTGCATTTGGGTCTTATTTATTCTTTCAGCTTCTTAGGGAAGCAATATGATGTTTACACATGCAAGACTGATTTATTTCACTAATGAATGTGATCTTAAGTTGCATCAATTCCTCTATAAATGTCTCAGGTTTATCATTTTTTATAGCTGAGTAACACTCCATTGTATAAAAGTACCACATCTTTCTTATCCATTCCTTGGTTGATGGGTATTTGGGTTGTTTCCAAGATTTAGCTGTGACAAATTGTGCTTCCATATGGTGCACACGCATCACCATGACATGCTTTTTTCAATTCTTCTGGGAAGATACCCAAAAAAGGAATTGCTGGGTGGAACGGAGCTTCCAATCCTAGTTTTTTGAGGAGAAAGAAAATATATTTTTGATCAAACAGGAATACTAAAAATAAAATTATAAAACAAAAAACAAGCATAATGATGATAACACTTGAAGAAATGGAAAAGGCAGTCCAAAATAATGGGAAGGCCTGTTGATGCTACAAATTTGAATGAGTAAGTGTCATCATTACTTTATCAGGAAGCAGGATTGAGTAACACAGTTGGAACAGTCAGCTTTTCTGGGCTGGTATGCCACACTTGACACACCAACTTACAGAAGGAAAGGTTTAATTTGGTTTAAATTTTAGGGGGAGATTCAGCCCACAGTCAGCTGACCCCATGGGACAAACATGATGGCAGAGACATGGTAGACCAAAGCTCCTAGTTAAAGCTGCTTAGCTTGAGAGCTAAGCATAGGAGCAGTGCCGAGAGGAAGGATCCAGGGAAGGACAAGCTGTGGACCCGAGGTCTGCTCCGCGAGCCGCCAGACCTGCACAGAAGTGTGCTCCACCATTCTCCAAGATGACTCTCAAAGCCAGTCAAGTTGACATTGCACTCTAATCACTACAGATGTTTTATTTTCCTAACTGTGTTTTACTATCCATAGGGTTTATTCAAACATAGCCAAACAAGAAGATGGCTAGACAGTTTGTCTCAGCCTTCTTAGCACTGCATATTTGCCCCTGTTCTATAAAGGCAGATGTTCAATGCTTTAAAATGGCAGAGACAGAAAAACATCTTTCCCTAAAGGTTGTAACAGCTTTCAAAAAGGCTAGGAAACAGAATGATGTTTCTTCATGTAGTGCACGCATAGTTTCACCCTAGAGTAGCCATATTCTAAAAAAATGTTCTTTTAATTTAACTATTAGGATAACTTGACTATGAAATTACCAACTCATTTCAAGACCAGTAAGCTAAGTAAATTGTGCTCAATGAGAATTTCAGGAAACAATGTCATTAATTTGAAAGACTTTCTCCAACTGTGCTCTAACTCTTGGATCGTACACTACTTGGAATCTGAGCACTGACTTTATGTATTCATATGAAGGTACCATAAGATTGCTGTTAGTCTTTATCCTGTTCTTTAGTTCTGTTTTGGAACTTTTTGGAATTCTTGACTTCAGTTGGTCAACTACAAGTCATGGAGTCATAGGAACAGGGAATCAGCTGGTAGGTGCTCAGCGAAACAATGTGAACAGTTTTTGGCAGAACATCTAGGTCTTATACTGCAACCAGAGGAAGCTGCTTTTATTAAATGTAGTGTTCAAGTTGAATAATCAGTATCTATGTTTGGCTATGGGAAAGGACTAAAAAATGGAGATTAGATCTGACTCTTAAAAGATATGTACATAGCTTATTCCTATGACCCAGCTTTAGGAAGTTATATAGAAAAGACTGGAACACTTAAGAAAGACATTGTGAGCCTCCTCAGAAAGAATGAGACAGAGGGAAATGTAAGTAGTCTTGTCTTGGGACTCATGAATAGTCAAAGAAAGCTGGAAATACTGCATCCATGAAAGATAAGGCTACTATTGGCTTGGGCCAGCATTGGATGCCATGGAGGGAACCTCAGACTTTAAGGTCTCCATCATTTTATAGTTCCATTTCAGAAAGTGCATTGCCAACTCTTCAAAAAATGCTCACTAAGTAATGAACTTTACTCATATTTTACTAGGGACTCATTAATGTATTACTTCTTTTTCTCTCCATAATTATTTTATGATGGCACTAAAGTCTTCCCCATTTTACCTGTGAGGAGTGTAAGAGTCACTTAGGTAAATTAAGTTTCCCAACACAACAAAATTGAGAGAATTAAGTAAAATTTATTTGATTCTAGAACTTGTCTTTTTGACTGTGTTTTAATATCTTTCTAAAGTCCTCCATTGTATGCCTTTAACAAAAGTTATAATTTATTGAGTTTTAATTTACATATAATAAAACTCACCCACTTAAAGTGCAGTTCAATAATTTAATGATATTTTTATAAAACTGTGCAACCATCACTATGACTACTTGGCATGGTTAGTGTGGGAAAATATCTAGGACTAGTTGTGTTTTGCATAGAAAGCTTAATTATTAATTTGAGTAAATAAATGAAAGAATAAAATGTAGGGACTCTAAGTAAACTCAGCTTGAGATATTTTGATTTATATTAGAGCCTACATGTCTTTCAGATGGAGTTATGTGGGACAAGGTCATATATATGTATATAGAGTCACAGGCTTGTTTTACTTGACCTAAACTTTTGTTGTACTATGAATTATATATTTAATAATTCTTTGGAAATATACACAATTGAAATTATTTTATTGTGTTTTGTTCTTATATTTTCTTGAATTATTTTTTCCTGACAACCTAAAGAACTATGTAAGATAGTAAATATTGAGGAACATGAATTTAACAACTAAGCAGAGATTCAAAAGCAACAATTCCGTCATTCCCACTAGATCTTAAACTACTTGTTTAAAGAGACCCATTTATGTTCTCTGAGCAACACTGTATTCTGACCCTTGAAGAGATGCTATAACAGCTCACCACAAAGAGACACTGTGCCTTATATTTTCCCCAAATAAGCACTGGAGTATGGTAGATAGGACTTGTTACTAGTTATATGGCA
>NDGM011177881.1:0-17061 GCA_002564305.1 Octomys mimax | reverse complement strand
TTTTTTTTTTGAGTCAGGGTTTCACTCAGCTGCTGATCGGCCCAGGCTGATCTGGACTTTGTGATCTTCCTGCCAGAGCATGGAGATTACAGACCCATGCAATTGTGGGCTACAAATGCAACCTTTTCCTGGAAAAGTTAGGATATGTAGTGAGTCAAGCTCAATAGGCTTATTTTTTTTAAACTAATGCAGTATATCTTATTTGAAGTTTTAAATAAAACTCAAGGGTTGGGCCCAGTATATATAGCTCAGTGGTCCAGGACCTGCCTGGAAAGCACAAGGTACTGAGTTCAATTTCTGGTACTAAAGATTAAAAGAATAATAATAAAACTCCAGAGTTTTGCCTCCTGTTTATGTGGGCTTTGACAGTGATGAACCTTGAAAATATTTGTGAAATAAGCAATTTTAAAGGCAGCCTACCTGATTTAAGAAAACAATTCTGAACAATAAATATGATTCTAAAACAATAAAACACTATTTCAAAATTATTCCAATTTCCTTAAGACATTTATAAGTATAATGTCTTAAGGACATAGCTCAGTAGAATAAATGTTTGCCTGGCGAGTGCAAAGGCCTGAGTTCAATCCCTAGTTCCAGGGGAAAAAAATGTGTAAGTGTAATGACCATTCTACCTACTAGATTTAAAAAATTCTTTAGACAAATATTTATTTTCCATCAAACACACCAATAGTGACCATCAAAAGGATTTAAAGCAAAATGCTGGTGCTCCTAGTGCCACTCTGAGAATTTCTACATATTTACCTAGAGAGGTACTTTCTACCTAACTTCTTTCGTGTGCATACCCTTGGGAGGACACAAGCTGCCATGCTATTGTGCGACTTAAAAGTAGAGACAGTGATGACAGGCTTTGGTGCCCAGTATCCTTGCAAGGATCTTTGTATAATGAACATGGAAGAACAGAGAGCCTGTCAGACCAAAGGGCAATTGCATTTCCGATCTGGTATAATACAGATTGCATCTCCTTCTGTGTGAGGGTCAGTGTGTTTTTCCTTGCACAGTGTCATAAAATATTGTGATTCCCCTGCTTGTGGGGTCCCCATTTGTATGCTTCCACTTCCTACCTGTGAGATTCGGGAGCTGCGGGAAGCTGGTGCAAACAGACGATGGTCATGCTGCCTTCTTTGCCTTGAATAGCAGCATCTTTTGTCCTGGGACTAAGAAGTCTTAAGGCTTCAACTGGTGTCCACGAAATGAGGGAAGGCTGACTTTAACCTGCAAGTAGAGTATAATCTCAGTCCTTTCCTAGTTCTGGACAATATTCACATTTTTCTAGTACGATGTATACTTTTAGGAACCTACACCTTTACAGATGCCATGTTCTGTACTTCAAAGAATTAATTCTACACATGTGTGAGGATGACAACAGTGAGTAGCTTTTCAGAGTCTCCTCATCTCAGCTGTCATTCTCTTGCTTAATATCTGACCAAAGCTGGTGGTCCCCTGTACCATAGCATGTGATTCTAGCTTTCTGAACATTCTCTGAGAAGCTAGAGGATGGACGCTTCAAGATAAGTTGAGTTACTGCACCTGGCAATGGAAAGCTTCAACTACATTGCTTCAAGTATTTTTTCTTTTCTCCTTTCTTTTTGTCTTCTGGTATGCCCTAGACACTATTGGATGTTGTACCACAGTTTTTAAAGGTTGAGTTCTCTTGCTTTATCCTAATTGTCACTGTTTTCGTGTTACCTTGCAGCTCAGCTCAGGTGATCCCTACTAGTCTCTCTCAAAGTTCATGGACCCTTTCCTTGGATCAGCTGTGTGGGACCCTGAGGCAGTCTGTCTTCGTTTCTGTTACTGCATTTCTCATTTCTGGCATTCACTAGATTATTTCTCACATTTCCCACCCCTCAATTGACCTTGACCACATTGTTTTGTGAACTACATTTTTCTTTAGATCACTTAGCATGTTGCTCATAATTATTTTAATATTTTTGTTTATTTTTCCAATCTCTGTATCTGAGTGTGGTTTCCATGATTGGTTTTCCTCTCCAGCCTGTCATTTCTCTTGCCTTTGTCATTTATTCTAATGTTTTTTGTAGAGAGATAACCACCTCATCTAAGGGTAGAAACTGAGCTTCATAGGTCTTCTGTGCTTAGATTTCTATAAATCTGGAAACCTGGCGGCTGGGCAGTGCTGGAGGCGTGGTGTGGCCACGGGCACCTGGGAGTGTCATCCGGTTTTGTCTCCTCTCTTGGCTTCAGTGCTGCATCTCTGTCAACCCTGGTTGCCTTTTGCAGTTCTTGCTACTGAAATCTTACTAGCTTGGTGGTAGGGTGGGATAGGAAGAGAGCATTTTCCGATATTCTAGCGTAAGTCCTCAGAGGTCTTTGCACTAGACAAGATCTATATCCCACGGTGTGCTTTTCCTCCAGGCCCCTACCACTTTCCTTAGTCGCAACAGCAATCTTCTGGTATGCTCAGTCCCCAGTTCCCCTCCTTCTTTGGCAAGATAAGGAAGTTGGGGACAGGTGAGAAAAGACCTTGGCTCCCTCTAAGAGCCTTGTGCTGTGTTTCTCTGGTAAGGCCCTTTCCCCTGCAGATTTAGGCTTTGTTCTGTGAATGAGAAAGTTTCCAGCCTTCAGGAAGGAGCTGAAGGTTCTCAAGGTTTTTCTAGAGTTTAATTTTGAGGGTCTGAAAAAACATCAGTGAAAACGTGAGAGCCCAGTGGGTGGGATTCCCAGGGGTCCTCAGACTTCTGCCTGCCCACAGAGAACTTAAAGCATTTTGTTCCAATTTTTAGGCTTAAGCTTCTAAACAACTTATGGCACCTGGTAACTTCTACTCAAGAGCCATTTATCTTTCCAAATTTGGGGACAGTGGTTTACACTACAATTTTTGGTAGGTTCAAGAAAAGTTGTTAATTTTTATTTTATTCAGCTTTACCTTATCATAAGAAAACTAATAAAAATTTCCATCCTTATCATATATCTGAGCTGAAGGGAAAAGATTGAAATAAGAAAGAAAAGAAGATAAAGAATACCCTCTTTAGGTTGGGTGTGATGGCACATGCCTGTAATCCCACCACTTGGGAGGCTGAGGCAGGAGTGTTGTTGTGAGTTGGAGACCAGCCTAGGATACAAAGTGAGCTCAAGGCCAGCCTGTACTTCATAGCGAGACCCTGTCTCCAAAACACAAAAAAACCCCCATGGATTAAAGCACCTGCAAGCAGGCACGGGGCAGGGGTTTGATTCCTGGGCCTGCCATGGAGGCCCCGTCCCCAGGGCTTGCTGAGCAGGAAATTGAGACCAGGCATGGTGGTGCGTGCCTGTGATCCCGGCTCTTGAGAAGCTGTAAATAGGTGGATGAATATGAGTCTGATCTAGTAGTGAGACCCTGAACATCCTGTAGACCCTTCCCTAAAATAAGAAAGCAAAACAAAACCAAAACAAAACAAAAATCCCTTCTTTCTGTCTTTAGATTGCTATAATGTTTCATTTCCTATCCTTTTGGAAGTGAGTTTCCACTTGAAAATGAACCCAACTATTCAGCAAAATGTACATATATTTTATTATAAACTATCCAAGCAATATATATTTTAAAGTTAATTTCACTGCTCCAAATATTGATATTTTGATGTGTAACCTTGTATTACTTTTTCTATATATCAGCATACTTATCTTCAAATTTCTTTTATATAACACAATCACATTTCTCAAATTATATTTTTATTTATATATGAACATCTAGCTTTGTTGTAAATATGCCATACAGTACCTTTTTTTGGGGGGGGGCAGAACTGGGTATTAAACTCATGCCCTTGCGCTTGCCAGGGAAGTGCTTATTCCACTAAGCCATTTCCCAGGCCCCATACAGTACCTTTTAAGAACTATAAATTATTCACTTGTTTAGTTCCACAATTTAGTCATTCCTTTATTTATAGTAGTTTTAACTGTTACCAGGCTATTTATTACAAAGTCATTAGAATTGCAATAATTAACATTTGTATATGTGTGAATGTGTTTGTATATTTTATGTGTTACACCACAAGTAGAATATTCCAGGCATTATATTAGACATTTCACGTATGTATATATTTTAGCGTATGATCTCACACTGAAAGTTAGGCATTATTATCTCTAATATCAAATCAGAAATGAGGCTTACTTACCTTGCTGAGATTATCATGGCTATAAAGTGGTATTGAGGAAATTTGACATAAATACTCTGTCTTTAGAACCTTTCATTTTAATAATTATGCCATATTTCCTCCTCCAAAATGCACTCATATTAAAACTGACATATTTCACAAAAATTAGACTTTGCTCACTTAAACATTTATTCCTCCTAGTAAATGTTTGCTCCTAGTAAACATTTATTTCTACTCATGTCTGTCAGTACCAAATGGTTTTTCTTTTTAAAAAAGTTTTTATTTTATAGAGAAACAAGAGGTTCAGAAACTATTTTCATTGTCAAGAAATTATTTTTCTGCCTTTTTAAAAATGTATGCATTTGGTGCAGGGTCTCACTCTGCAGCTTGGACTCGTAGTGCTCCTCCTGTTTTCAGCCTCCCCAACTCTAGGATTCACGGTGTGCACCACCACTCCCATCTAGGTGGCCTGCTCTGTGAGCTGAGGGGCAGGCCCTGCACTTGCCTATGCAGGCATTTAGTCTGCTGGGCTGTCTTGCTAGCTCTACATTTTTGACTGCACTCTAGTGTCATTGCTCTCAGAATTTCTCTCTTTTTTTTGAGGAACTGGGGATCAAACTCAGGCCTCTGCGCTTGCCAAGGAAGCGCTTATTCCACTGAGCCATCTCCCTGACCCGCAGCTCTCTTTTGTTAGTATAAAACAGCCCTGTAATTTTTCTTTCAAACTTAAAAATCTGCTCTATAAGTGATACTTCTACAGTTATTGTTTAGGGTTATTTCACATGAAAACCACCAAAGTTTAATTTTCTTAGCTTCAAGGATAATAAAAACCTACTTAAAAATGTGTCGAAGTGTGTTTTGAATCTCTGTAAACTGATACCTTTTCTACTGACAAACCATTAGTGGGATGATTTAGCTTCGTCTTCACTGGCAAATTCATTGTTGGGAGGCGGGGAGAAAGCATGCATCCTGCTCGAACCCGAGATGGTTAGGTGTCTTCCATCTGCCTTCTACTCTCGTAGGTTTTAATGAATTAGGCATACTGTATGTTCCGTATGTTTTATGTACTCCTGTATCTTCACGTTTGAAAATTATAATTAATGTAGTCATACACTGTAGGTTAAATAAAGATTAATATAACTACACATATAAATAGAATTACTAATATTCTTAACATTATGTAAAGCCTTTGATACTGTGTAAGTAAATTTTCAGAAAAATTTGACAGAATTCATACTAGGTTGGCAAGTCAATAATTGACACCCGTGTATGTGTGTGTCTATAAACAAAACCAATGAGTAAAAGTACAGGTTCATTAAATATATAAACTCAGTTTTCAAAAACTAGCTGCTTATTCTCATACTGCTTATAGCTACTTTGATGAGAAAGATCTCAAGAACTTGATGGCAGAAAAGTCGAATTTACCTACATTTTGATATTTTTTCTACTTTGATATGACCACAGTACTGTGCTTGTGTTATAATTCTCCACTAAAATAGATAATTGCATTTGAAATCTATTTTAGAAAGTTTTATTGTCTTCCTAAAATAATAAATTATTATTATTATGATGATGATGTATTTGCTACAGGATCTCACCACGCGGCTTGGACTCGTAGTTATTCTCCTATTTGCAGCCTCCCCAGTGCTGAGATTGCAGGCGTGTGCCGCCGCACGTGGTCTTGGTGGCTGGCTCAGTGCGCCTGGGCATGGGGCTGGGTTGGCATTCCATGCCTTCTTAAAATTCTTTTTTTTTTTTTTTTTTTTTTGCGGAACCGGGGATCGAACTCAGACCCTTGCGCTTGCCAGGAAGCGCTTATTCCACTGAGCCATCTCCCCGGCCCGTCTTCTTATAATTTGTAACAGCCGACATAATTAGGAATCACAAAGTTTGCTTTCGTGGAAATGTGCCGCCAGGTTTTAAACACACACACACACACACACACACACACACAGAGCACGTGCACAATCTCTCCTGCCATCTTACTGATAGAATTGATTCTCTAGCGGGGTTGATTAGAAAAAAATTACCGTACTATAATATGTGCGATTTGGAGTTACAGAGGTAACCCCAATCTTTTAGTGGCTTACTGCTAGAAATCCTGGGAAATTCAATTCTTCAGGGAGGGGCAAATGTAAAGATTTTTAAAATAAAACGTAAGTATGGATTTAGTGAGGAGATACTTTCTTCAAAAGGATTATTGTACAAGGAGAAAAAGCACGATGTGGAGTCGGGGAAACGGCAATCGTTACACGAGAGACACTGCCCATGACATCTGCAAGCTTCTGCAGGGTGCGCGGGGCAGAATTTCTCTTGTCTACAAGCAGCAGAGCGTGGAAGAACTGAGTATGGGAACGCAGAAGGAAAGCGCGGCATGACGCAAGAGCCGCGGGAGGATGTCCATCCGCGAGGCCCACCTGTCCTTCCAGAGCTTGCCCGCTGTCTTGGAATGAGGAAGGGCCAAACTCCGGCAGGGAAAGGGAGAAGAGGTTAGCCAGAGCTCGGCTGACAAGTACTTTCCCTGGTGCCCCATTATTTGTGAGGCAAAAAAAATAGGACTGTGGAGGACTGTGTCTGTCTTATCATAGATAAAGAGGGGGCTCTATCCGGGAGTCTCGCCTGAGAAGTTTCACGGTGACAGAGGGGGTGGCTCCAGAAATCAGAGGAGTAAGGATTTCTTAATCCCTGTTGTTTTCCAGAGCAGAGTTCAGGGGAAGGCTTTCCCGGGTGGGGAAGACGCTGTCAGGTTAGAAGTTGTTCGCTCCAGGCAGCCCTGGGACCTTTGGACGGCAGCACTTAGGCTGGCATCGTCAGGCCTCTTGGGCCTTCAGAACCTGTGGGATGGTTGGTCCGAGCCCCGGACTGCACTGAGGCAGAAGCGAGCAGCACAGGAGCTGCGTGTGGTGAACAAGGTGCCCTGTGTCCAGCCCTGACCCCAGAGGTTGCACACATGTGGGCCTGGCTGTGGCGGAGGCCAAGCATTGCTTTCCCTTGAAGACAGTCCTCTGACCCTGTGAAGCGTGAGATGTTTAGACAGAGTGAGCTAAACCTTTCTTTTACTTTGTTGCGAATTGAATATTCAGTTTGAATAGTTTGCTCTTTTTTTAAACTGACTTTTAAATCCTTCTATCATTCTAATTAAGCTCATCTTCATCTCTGGAGCTTGGCTAGCTCTAAGGCAAGAAATAAAGGAAGCTTGCTAGACAGGCCAGTCTTCCTAAGCTCCCACATCTCTACTTGAATTGATTTGCATTATAATGTACATGGGCAGGAAGATAGGTAAATTGAATGTGTGATTAACTGGGCAAAGAATAAAGCCTGTATAGAGTTAACATTATTGCTAGGCTCCTCGCAGGTCATTTCTGAAGGATGGAAACAGGCACTCTCTAAGAAGGAATGTATGAAATATGATGATTATCTTATTGAATATAAAACATTTATTACATCATCCAGTTCCTTTTTATTTAACATGAAATGTGTTAAACAACTTCTAAGATGGGAACTAATCGTGCTCTGCGGAGGGAGCCCAGCGCTTGCAAGATGGGAAACCCACTCGATCCAGAAGTGATACTTGAGCGCTAACCAGTTATGTCACCAAATAATTCAACCCTACGCAGTAGTCCAGGGTTGTTCAGTTAGCTCTCCCGGGACTGCCAGAATAAGTTTCTCTCTAATATTTGGTGAAAATATGAGTTCCAACTTTAATTGCCTTTTGGGAAGTAACACTGCAACTCCAAGCAACTATCTACACAAGACACTAAATGACTTAGATATAGATTGTGCTTTTGAACATGACCTTGTACAGAGGTAGGTTTTTCTTTTTTATTATATAGGAACCATGTGAATGATCTCATGACACCTGGGACAAACATCCCTTTTGCCGTCCATCATCAATCCTACTCTTGATATTTTCTATAGTCTTTTAATACTTTAAATATGACTCTAAGACTTTCACAAAACAATTACTCATGTAAGTTCTGTATTAATCGTAACAATACATACATAAATACTAGTATTTCATTGTCTTCTCTGTGTATCTCTGGACACATGTTCCATGATCAGTTCAGTAGTATTCGTGAATCTATGTGATGCTTACAGTTTATTCTCAATTTTGGTTCCCATTTGTTAAAACCAATTATATTAAAAAATGTTGATTTCATAGGAAAAAGTCCCATTTGTAACAATAAAGATGTTTTGAAAATATGCCTACTAAAATGAAATCATATGTAAAAATAACTTGTATTTTAAAAAATTCAAGGTTACTCTTATTTCTAAAATCATTGTTGCTGATGTTATTCATACCGTCAAAAACATAAGTAAATGATTGTAAAGAATTTTTACCTTGTCAAAGAATTGCGAGGCAAGATGTTTTTAAATGAGAATACATAAAAAAGATAAATTCTGATATCTAACTCAGCATTCAGCTATGCTATCAGTGATACAAAATTAATATATGGAATTAAAAGCATTATGACTGATATTATTTCTCTGTTTTTACAACAGCAGTTTCATAATTTGCCTGCTTTATTGCCCATTTTAAAAAATGCATTTATTTATTTTTGTTTCTTTTGTTAATGTATTTGGTACAGAGTCTCACTACGCAGATCAAGCTCATAGTGATCCTCCTGTTTTCAGCCTCCCTAGCGCTGGGATTACAGGTGTGTACCACCACACCCAGACTCTGTCTAGCTTCAGGGCTTCCCTGGGGTGGGGCCAGCATGACATGCGGGACTGGGGATTGAATTCCACTCTCTGCACTTGCCTAAGCAGGCGCTTAGTCAGCTGAGCTATCTCACTAGCCCTTATTATTTTATTTTTTTAAGTACTGGATGGAGCTCGGAGCCTCTGCATGTTAGGCAGGAGCTCTACTACTGAGTTTGTCTGGGATTTCAAGTGTATTGTAGCTGAACCTTTCTTTACATGTGTTTCCATTTGACAAAGTTAGAAACAAAATTTGAGCCAATCCAAGTGCCATATACATAAATGTCAAGGTAGTATAGTATTAATAATTTATATATTCCATGAATTATCCTGGTACACAGTCTGTTAACAAGAATTAAAAAAAAAAAAAAAAACCAAGGGATCGGGCCAAATAAATTCAGTCAGATATTAAGAAAGCTAGCAAAAAATTGGAGTTCTACAAATGTAGCCCATCTAGTTATTAATCCCAAGCCTTACTAAGAAATGTTCGATTCATTTTACAGTCTACATCCATCCCCTTGGTTTTGACTTGTAAAATCTATGTCAACATGAGTCATTCATTTTAATAATAAAAGCAATCAGTGTGTTCTCCTTGTTAAAGAGAATTATCCAAAATGTTAAGAAATACACAAAAATGATTGTGTTTCTTCAGTTGAGTATTAGAAAACTATTGAAGGAAGTTGCCAGAGGCTGAGGGTCATCTGACTTTTTGGGAATATAGCCTTGTTTTTAATTACAATTCACACTTCTTAGGGCTCTTGTATTTTATAGGTTTGTAAAGTTAGGTGTTAGCTCTTAGAAACCTAAGGTGTGGTGGTTTTGAAAACTATCTGATAGAAGATTAAAATCTAAAGATCATATATTCATTGATCTATAGGATTAATGAATTTGTACTTTCATAATCTCATTCTGTCATTTATGATTTTTATGATTGTAGCCAAGCAAAACTCCTCATTTTCTTTTTGAAATTGGTTTGCGATGTGGGTTGTTCACTTGTCAGTAAGCTGAACGAGCTCATGAGAGGTGCTTCAAACTTGATTGGTGAGAAATGTTTCTTTCAATATTTTGAGAATTATAGTTGTATAACCTACGACTTAAAAAGAAACTGAAAAAATAAAAGAAATAGGAATGCAAACAGAGAAAGAGTTAGGAAGAGAAGATGGGGCTCAAGAGGGAGAGTGGAAAGGGATTAGGCATTGATATGTGGATTATTTTGGATGGTGCATTCATTCCAGTTTCTATGATAAAATATTACAATTATTATAATATTAATCAATTAGATAGAATTGCACTGCCCACAAGTACCTGCTCTCTTACAACAAATACATAAGCTACGTATGTGGAAATATACAGTTAAATATACAGTTATTGAATCAAATATATTCAATATAAAAGTTATGGAACAAAGACATTTTAGTTACTCACTGTAAGTATTATATTTGGGAAAGGTTTTGTCATGACTGTCTATGAGTTGCATTTCACAGACATGTATGTTTGTGCATAGCTATATACTTTTAAATTAAATTTAAAATGATGACTGCTTGCACAACAACTCTATGGACAAGGAGAGAAGTTTTCAAGTGATATTTAAAATTAGAACATTCATCTAATTTCTAAAAGAAAAGGACACTTCATTGTGGGAATTTTAAGATGGGGCTTTTTTACATTATATTTGGAGAACTTCAGTTAAATTCTTTCTGCATTAGATGTGAATGATACTCTGATTTCTAGAACTTAGTATTTTTTTTTTAAAAAAAGACAAACATGCACACACATCCACACGCTCACTGAGGTGCTCTTATATAAAAAGGTCTGAATATAAAAGACAGTCCAGAGACATCTTTGAAGGTTCTCGTTCAAAGCAGCTCCACTTTCCGGCATGTCTGGGGATTCCTGTTATTAATTGAAGTTAATTTTCTAGGATATCAGTTTGCCATGCACGTGGGAAAGATTGATAGCCTCTTCGATTCTCGAGAGTGTTGAAAATGACACTGTTCCATCACCGGGTGCCTTCACTTTTATCATCACAAATCAAATTATAAACATCGGGGCAACCTTGCTGGAATCTGGCTTCGGGAGATTTCCATAAGATTAATTAGGCGGCCAAAGCAAAGATGGTAAAATAGGAAGGGGGAGGGGGCTGGGGGAGGAGGGAGAGTCGAACCATTCATTCCTGGCAGAGTGGAAAGTCAATTCAACAATGGGTAATTAGCGTGGGCCACAGATTCTCAAAGGCACTGAGGACACTGGACTCTTCCTCGCACTGTGATGTTTAGTGCCGCATTGTGGACTCCTCATTTAATTAGTGCACTTTGATACCCACAGGAGTTTGAGGCTCCAGGGCATGCTAAACACGACTGACACCAACCGGCTTCTGCCTCCTTCCACTCTAATTAGAGACACAATGAACTGCAAAGACAATGTTTTACTCCAAGATTTCTTCTGCAGATACCTCTGGCAGGAAACAATCGTTTATTTTGTGTCTATATTGGTATTCAGATTAAATTGTTAGCAGGCGAAAGATGAACTAAGGGCGCATCTCTACTAAAAATGCTTAGCAGGGTTCAAAAATGATGGAAGCAATTTGTGAAAAAAAAATTCTCTTTCAGAAACTACTTATTTTGCACTTGCCTAATTAGACATAAACTTTAAATTGCAATATACATTGCAATCTAGAGTAAATATGCACTTCATTTTGAAATAGACATAAATTCTATACCTTAAACAAAAGATTCTAAAATTACCTCAAAGAGAAAGAAGATGACGGAAGCCCCTCTCCTCTATGAATTCAGCTGCATTGAAATAACCAGCCAGCACCAGGGAGAATGACATAGGTCATTTTTACAGGAAGATTACTAATCTGTCTAGAGTTCTTTAAAGAAAGCCCAGAAACATTTGCAGTGCCAAGTTAAAAAAAAAATTTATGTTAGTTTTGATGGACAGTTCCATGCTGATTGGAAGAATATAAATATCCCAAGAGAGATTGCATATTGGAAATTAATCTCAACATCTACAGAATTTCAGCATGTGTTGCTTTAAATATATACTGTAAATCTTGTGCCCTTTGATTTCAACACAGGACAAATGTTTCTTTATAGTATTATTGTCCTGTATTTGTAACATATGATTAGCTGGCAACCTAAAATTCTCAAAGAACAACAACCAAAATGAAGCAATATGCTATCATTTCTCATCGTACCCATTTTTCCACTTAGTTTCAACCTCCCTATTAATTCACATTTAACTTTCAGGAAAAGACCAAAAAACCCGAAATAAAACCAATGAATCCTCTCTGAGATAATGTCTCCACAAAACGACTGTGTCCCAACTTTTAGTATTCTTTAATATGTAAAATCTCCATCCGACCCAATCTTTTATTATTAACTATGTCATGGATCCCAAGGGGAAAACACTGCTGGTATTGGATAGTGGTTGTTCTTTTGCTCACAGTTGCTGGGATATTTTCCTTGTAGTTTTCTCTATCTTCACTTTGGTTTTTATACCTGTGCAAGAACTATTAAATAGGTTTCATTTCCAGGGCAAAATCCAATAGATAGTGAGGATTCCCTGGGAAAGCATCTAAAGGAAGACTGTTAATTCAATGAAAAAGAAGCCCACGATACATTAGCAGATCTTTCCTTTAGCTTTGCCTTGGAACATGTCTGAGCTCATGGTCAACTACCTGGACTGATGACCTGAGTGCTTTAGCTTGATGAATCCACTCGTTCACAATGGGGAGAGTCCACACTCAATTTACAGATCAAGTACATCCTGTCCTAGTTACGGATTTCTCCCTTTCTTGCTAGACTTAGCATAATACTGGGGACTCTATTTCTTAAAACTAGTCTTCCTTATGGTCTGGCAGATTGTGATTAATTCATTGTAAGCTAATCTTGCTTGAGAGCCGGGGCAGGGTAAGTTTCTGACAAAGACCTCCAAGTCAATCCAGACCAACCAACTTTGATAATGACTTCGATGAACTTTTCCGCGTGGAGGTGTTCTCTTGTGACTGGACACTTCATCAAGTTCTGGATTTTCTAATAGTAAGTCGCTGTCGTATCTGTATTCTCTGGCATTTTTGGTCGTATTCTGCTCCTGTCCACGCATCTGGAAATGATGACACCTAAAAAATGAATATTTGGAAAGGCACAGTTAAACCAAAATTAATGAAAACTTCTTTTTCTTGCATATCAAACCAGGTAGATACTGTCTGAGAATTCGATGAGTATGCCTGCATTAAGTTCATTCTCTTTTAGAGCAGGAAGCCATGTTTCTATCCCTTTTGAGAGAAAGTTAGTAGGAACATACACCATACAACTTCAACTAATAATACTTTAGCCTGACATAAAAGCACAATTCTCTTTCCCAATGGCACCTTATTCCCCAACTAAGTCACTGAAATAACTGATGAATAATTAGCTAGCTATACTTTACATATTAATGTCTCATATCATCCATCATTTGAAATCCTGAATTCAGCCTCAGCATCCTTTCTGAACAAAAAAGGATTTGAGCTTCCGGCTAAAAAGTCAGAGGACTCTTCAGCAGCCTGCAATGTGCTCTAGGACAATCAGCCCCATTATGAATAGTTTACAAATGGTTAATATGCCTTCCTACTTTCTGCCTGTCCTGTTGAAAATCATCTCATCTATTATTAAGAGGTGCACTGGATTATAGGTGCTGATGGGCAATTCTTGATTTATTTTTCTAAAGCAACAGACTAAGGAAAAATTATTTGGGTGTGCGACATCCTTAGGAGAGTTGAGCTTTATTGCCCACAAAGGCAGGCAGTGTTCCCAAATCACCTATTTGCAGAGTAGAATTACATTACAAAGATCTGTGTTTTGACTTCCCTAAAGACAGGAATGCTAAGTGCTGGGTAGCATTTGGGTAAATGAGACAGCATGGAGCTATGACATTACTTTAGATTACAGGCTATGCCAAAAGCCATTATGCAGTACTAGCAGAGAGAAGTAAAGGGACCCCAAAGAAAGGTTTCTCTGCTTCTCATACCTGCTTTGTGAAGTCCGCTTATTTCCATTAGCCTATTTTTCCTGTTCTTCTCTATCTTCCCTTAGAAATTCATTTCATTTAGAAATCCATTTCATTCCCTCCTGTATTCAATGATGCTCCTTGCTTCAGGGGCCCTTCATAGTAATTTATTCCATATGCTTCTTATCCTTTGTGTAAAAGAGTTTTGCTTTCTTCTTTTCTCCCCTTGTTAGCAACTTTCTAATTTTCAGATCATTTTTACTCACTTCTCTGGTCTCGAAGCATAAAGAGTTTGCTTGGATCAATTTATCAATCCATCTTATAATTTTAAAAACTTCAGTTGGGTTACATGAAGTTTTGTCTCTTTCACCAAGAATTTGTTCAACTTTCTCAAACCTTGATTATTGAGATCTCGTCTCTTTTTTAATGTCAGGGCTCCATACTTTACCTTGCAGAAGTTTAGTGATGAGCACTACTTAAATTAAATAAGGTTAATTCTGTAAAAGTTCTATCAATAGTAGCATTATAACATCATTAACTACCAAAAGAGCTACCTATATCAAATTGCATTTACCATTACAAAAATCCCAATCTAGTGTATTTCAATAAGCATTTATTGTCTATCAATTGACAATTAGAGGAAGGGTATATGTATGCATGTTTATGTTCTGACAATCTGGTTGAACCAGGAAAATATTTTTCCTTAAAAAGTACACCAACGCACAGATTTACATTGTGTTTATGCCTATATAGTTTGGAGGGCTCTCTTCATAATAACATTAAGTGGTCTCTCAGGAAAATTATTCAGGCGTCTTCTGTTTTGTTAGATAATAGTAGGTCATTTTAAGTAAGTAGATTTTTACTTTCTCTAACATATCTCCTGCTCAATCCTATAATTTTCCTTATTTCTAAATAGCAAAAAATGAGTTATTTATATACAAGGCTTGCAAATGATCAAAAATATTTCCCTAGTAAAACTATACTGGAGGGCTGGTAAGATAGCTCAGCAGTGTAAGCACCTACGTGGCAACCACAAGGACCCCGGTTCGATCCCAGGTACTGCATGCCCTGATAGGCCTGAAAGCAGGCATGATGGTGAACACCTGTAATCTCAGCACTGGGTAGGCTGAGACAGGAGGATCACCATGAGTCTAGGCCTGTAGAAAGATCCTGTACCACATACATAAATAAAAGATTAAAAATATTTAAAAGTATACTATAAATAAGACATTACTCATTTTTGAAAATCAGTTACTCTTTCAAGATTGAAAGCATTTAATCTAATGCTAGTTTTGATACATAATAAATATTAAAGTCTTAAAGCTATGAGATGTTGGAGATTTTGAAAACATTCTATGGTAATGATAAGTTTTTTTTTTCTCAGAAAGTAGAATAATGCTTATTTTTAAATTCCTTGTTCTGACCTCTGGTTAGTATGAATTAGGTGAGTCAAGGAAAAACTAGTTTTTCTATAACCACACTTACAGAAAAAAATGTCCAGATGAAATTAAATTATAGGATGTTTATCTTTAAAGACAATGAAAAAGGCTTTTAGAGGATTCTCTGAACCCACATTTGTACAAATTGCTTATATGTAATACCTGGTATTAAAGCTTTGAATGGTATGGAAGGAGGTTGTGTGCAAACTACGCACATCCCCGCATTATCTTAATGACTCAGAACAGCAATTCCCAGCTGACTTCCTGGTGCTACACTTCCTGAATTATCGCTTCGATGTTCACAGGCACTCCACGTGGAGAGAGGAAACCCAAACGAGAGAGTTCAGCACGTCCTTCTGACTAACTTGCGTCACTCTTCTGACTACGAGCTTTCCTGAAAACCCCAGCGATGGCCAGTTTCGGCAGTGCAGTCTCAGGGACCCTAACAGCTCCTTCCCCTGATCACTTGTTCCCAACTCACTCTGCCCCTGGGGAGTTTTCCAACATCCCGATGTCCGAGTCCAGCCCGGTGCCTACTAAATCAGTCTTCAGAAGTGAGCTTTGAGATCTAATGTTGTAAAGTGGGGGAGTGATGATAATGCACATCAGATTTGTGATGCATTCATTTAAACCGATGGTTACCACCTGGGTTGGGGTCTGAGCCGATGTGGGATGGGATGAATAGATGTGGGGTGGAAACTCAAGACACTGCTTTTGAAAAGTTCCTCCCAAGAAGAATCTGAATGGCATACCAGTTTGTATTTATACAAAACCCACCAGGCACTGCTGATATGCCCTTATTCAGTTTTGAGAATCAGGAATGTAAAGTATTTACCAAAGCACATATGCATTAAGAGGACCAAAGCAACAAAATAATTAATGCTAAAGCCATAGTTGTAGCCTGCAGACTCATCTTGGACACGGTATTTCTGGGATGTATCAGAAGTGGCCCAAATTTTATGCAGAAGTTGGGGAGCTGTGCTTCACTTATCTATTAGATAAGGGGATTTTAAAGAGCAAAATCTTGTGAACAGTTAATAGTTTCCACCCTGAAAAAAAATACACATGTGTGAGGTAGTTCTTTGACATAATAAGATGAAGAGCATTTAGTTCTCTGTGTATTTCTTTACTGAATAACTTATCAGAGCCTTGAACATGCTGATGCACACTGGGAGTCATCTACCATAATATGCTTCTCAAATTCTTCATTGAATCTATGGACCAGATTCCATACTGTGGAATAGTGGAATAGTGTCTGAGGACCATACCATTGCTAAGAGTCCAACTAGGGGCTATGAAAGGAACTGTTTATCATCTTAGTACTATTAAATAATTAACTAATTAATGCCTCTGAGGCAGGTGGTGCCTCTGCTCTCCAGATAAAGAATCTGAGGTTCATGGAAATTAAGAACCTTACTCACACTTACAGACTTTCTAATTGGATTCAGGACTTGCCACAGCTCTGAATCCAAGTCTATCTTGTTTCCGAATCTATGCTCGCTTCAGCCTATCTTCTTTTATGCTTTCCTTTGAAAATTAAGTTTACTTTTCACAGTAAAATGCACAAATTGTAGGTATATAGCCTAGAAAATTAATGAATAACTACACAAGTAACCGTTCTCTGCAGCCAGACTCCGCTATTTCCTGCCATTAAGTAATTTCTTCATTGTGCGTCACCTGTACTCGTGCCCTTGGAAGAGTAGGATTTATCGCAACTTCTGTCATCATTGCTCAGTTTACATAATTTTTGAATTTCATAAAAATGGAAATGTGCATTTTATGTTCTTTTCTTTCTTTCCTTTTTTTTTTTTTTTTTTTTT
>NDGM011177877.1:3536-14470 GCA_002564305.1 Octomys mimax | reverse complement strand
TCTCCTGTATTCTTATAATAAAATTGCTTCCATCAAATTGATTGACTTATTTTAGTTTATATATTGGAATGGCTTTGTTTTCTTCACAAGGAGAGTAAGATAAGCCAGGTTCAGTGGGAATATTATTTCTATTAGTTTAGATGCTTTGAAGTATTCTGTAAATACCACAAATGAATCAGCATCTTGGAAACAAGTGATGCTGTGAGGCTATCCAAATTCTAAATCTCTTACTGATATTTGCATTTAGGAATTTTCAATTTTAGCTAACCCCCAAAATCTCAGTTCCACAGTTCAATGCATGTTTATCCTTATAAAGTTAACTAAGCTTACTAAATATCATGTCCCTGTTTATAATATGGTAATATCAGTTTCTACTTTTATGGTGATAGATATCAAGATTAAAATAGATATATGAATGAAATACTGTATTTGGTATACAGTATCCACTATTATTTTGGACATATTTCTATCTTGTGAAAATATGGTTATGAGGAGCACTATATGTACTTATAGAAAGTATCATCCTTTAAATGAATTTAATTTTTGCAACATTAGAGCTCTAATAATTCAGCATGATTAGATTCATGGTTCCTAACTGTGCATGCTACTTAAGGTGAGGACAATTACATTCACCTCAATGCTATAGACTCTAGAAGTGTGTCTTGCAATGGAAGGCATGTTAATACAGCCCAAGACAACTCTCAATTATCTTTGAAGGTCTGATATTCTTTAAACCAGCCTCAGAAACAATGAACTGTATGAATACCAGTATATTCTCACAGGCATTGTATTAGAGGTGGTTCTCTTGGCAAGGTTGACACAATCCAAGCAGAGTTAAGTTTTGTGAGCTTATCTGTCAATGTTAGTAGATCTCTGTGTTGTTACTTTTTTTTCTTATTCAGTAGGAAATTAGTGTGATAAAATGCCTTGTTTCCCCCAATGCATGTTCCCTCCACAGTAGAAAAGATTTGGGGGTTGAGGGGAAAGAAAAAATAGTTTTTTTCCTAATTATCCTAATTAAAAATGAAATGATCTTAATTACAATCAACAGTTTTCTTCCATTAGGCTGTTTGTATTTAAGTAGAACTATCTTTCTGAAGAGTAGTTAGAAAAAAATATTTCTTTAAAAGGGGGAAACCACCACCAGATAACACATATAATTCAGCACAAGTAATAAAGTTAATGTAACTGATACTGAATGTCGAGTTTTGACTCTGATGAATAGAGCTGAATACAGAAAATTATTGAAAATTTTATTTGCTTGGATGTCAGCTGGCTAAGATTGTGGTACCAAAGTGCTGTAAACTTAGTATCTTAGGCAGAAATTTGTTGTCTCACAGTTGAAAAGTCTGATATCAAGATTTATGAGAAAAACTGCTTTCCTCTGAGAGCTCAGAGGTTGTTTTCGGTTTGGTTTTCCTTTGACTTTAGTGCTATTCCAAAGGCCATTTTATTCATTAAAATTGGTGCATTATGTTATTGTATAAATGTTCAGTCATTGACTGTCTACATATTCATTGCTCATTTTCTTGCTGACCACTGTCTTTGAAATCTCAGTAGTTTAGCTTTCCTGTGCCTGTTGTAGCTTTAAAAAGGTTGGATTTTGGAATTTCATCTGCCTGCTTGCTTCTGGACCCCATTTGTGCTGATGGCACTGAGAAACAAGTGGTGTCTAGAGGCTATTACTCAACACATTTCCTTCCCCCATACCTTTTTTTGTTTTTGTTTCGTATTTATTAGGTAACTTGTGGGGTTTTTTTGTTCCCTTTATACAATCTCTGACATAAGTGATAGATATTGAAATGGATGCATCTGAGTGATAAAACAGGGACTACTTCTGCTTACCTGAAAGTTGGTGCATGTGTAGGTGTGTACTATAACCTGGCCACAGCCTTATTGATACTTAGTCACACTCAGGAACATGGGACATCATGTTCCTCATCTAAGTTTCCCATCTAACCAAGGAAAAGATTTTCTTTCTCACTTTCATGTTTTAAAGCAAAAATAGCTCATGACCCATTTTTCACTAATAATTCTCTTAAGTCACCCTTGTATTCATTTATGATGTTTTTTTTTTCCCACTGTCTGTCTACCCTGGCTTAAAATTTGTATATATGTACTTTTAAAAAATTGATTAGCTGGAGAGTTGCCCATTCCTCTGTGCTGTATAATAAGGATTTAAAAACTGTGCACTGAATTCTGTACAGAGTAATTAAAACTGACCCACATTTGGACCTGAGTACACCAGGACTTAGCCAAACTTGCCATGAGCTGAGTTCTGGTGGCAGATGGGAACTAATGAGGACACACTCCACTCCAGAATTTCCCAGCTGCTTGGCCCCTTTTTGTACAAACAAGGTTTGGAGCGAAGTCCGGATCCCAAGAGCATGTTTTGTAAGTGTGCTATACCCTGTGATTTGGGAAATGTCTCACAAAATTAGGCTCTTTAAAGCTATCCTTGAGACTTCAGTGATTGTCCAATTTAAACATTAAAAATTAAAAGGAGAATTTTATGCTTTCTCTGACCATTTTAGAATTTTAAATAAAAATTGTGTCCTATGCCTCCATCTTTCTTGTATCCCTGGATATGAAACTAGCACAGTTATGAAAGCCTGGACATTTGCAGATAGTTATCTTGTTGACAGTTGTACATCGGGATTGACTGTGTCTCCAAACAACCTATGGATCTCTTAAACTGGTTTGATGTCCTGGGACTGTTCAGGCAGATGTAATTGAATCTGTTTGAAGTGCTGTAGCTTGCATGTAGTCTCTTAGATTGCTAGCACCTGCTTGTTCCTCCACCCCCACCCCAGCCTTCTACAGAGAGAGAGGTGCCAGAACCAGCACTGATCTTGGTCTTAGAGCAAAATGAAGCACTGCAGATCTTATGTTCCATTCCCTTTCCAGCTTACCGTATAGTCACTGATGCGTGAATTAATAAAATCCTTTTCATGGTAATGTCTGAAATGTACTTTTCCTCTTTATTCTTCTCAGTATGCATTCAGATTCTGATACTACTGACCATGCATCCAGTAAAACAGGGAGCATAATGGTGATCAGGTGGCTTTGGGGCTCTCTTATCATTAGAAAACTGGGTAGCCTGTGGTTTGCAGAATTATTTAAATGAATGCACCACATTCATTTGCTGTTCCAGCACAGTCTTATTGGCTTAGAAAATGAACAGTTAATGTATAACAAACTGAGCTGTTATAGAATATTATAAATACACGATTTTAACAGGGGACCTATAAGATAGAACTGTCTGTCTCATGTAAGCTCTGAAACAATAGATAGGATTTCTTCAACACTTACTATATGCAAGAACATACAAAATATTAAGGTAGTAATAAAAATTGTAGGATATAAATATGTAGGGTATATTTTAAAAATACAGATTTATAACTTTTTAAAGGGGTTTACATATATTTAAAACACTTTTTAACCTTATCTTTTTGTTCCACTTTATTATTTGGCAGGCATATACTTAACTCTTAATGTTATCAGTATCTTGTGTTTAATTTGAATTGTGATAATAAAGGCAACATTGTTTTAAGTGTTATAGTTTGCTTTACAAGGTTCCTATGAAATGGATTTGATATTGATAATGTTTTGGGAAAAACTATCAAAGTAATGATGTGTATGAATATCAGTAGTGAGAATGAATCTTAAAAAGGTCATTATTTATCATCAGCAGGCATTTATTTTGAAAGGCCTAACTAGAGGCCATGAATATAAAGACGGATCTATGGTGCTTGGTTACAAGAATGTAACAGTGTACTACAAGACACATGACACTAATTTAAAATAGGTACTCTCAGTAATAAGTGAAAGCTCTAGACCTCATGATCCCCTCTTTTTCTTGTATTGCTAATGTGATACATCACCAGTCTCCTATGGCTCTTCCTGCCCCCAAGGCAGAACTTGATTGCAGAATCTTCTTGCAAGTAACAGTTTCTATAATTTCCAATTGATGAAAGTTGACTTTAAGATGAAATCCATTTACTATTGCCAAAATAATAATAATTATAATAATACAACTATTTAAATGCAAAAGATATGTAGTGGTGGCAGAAATATTTGTGAGCTACAGTGAAAACTGGACTTAAACTGGAACTTGAATAAAATATGAAAATAGAACATGAGTTACTAGACATAGAATGTTAAGTATTGTGAAGTTGGGAAGCAATAGGATCAAATGTGTCAAGATGGAGATTGAACAACAAAATCAAAAATAATGAATAGACCTCAATTAAAAATAAATTGGTAGTTGCATAATTATTAGGTTAATGGCCAGGGAGATGGCTCAGTAGATAGGTTAATAGTTCTCTCTGATAGACTGTAAACTCTGAAAAGTATTATATGGGTTTTTTTTGTAATAAAATACTTCCTGATAGAGAGCATCAGGGCTTCCACCATCTAACTAGATTTCTCATCTATTTCTCTTAAGTTCTTAGTCTTTTTTCCTATCGACAGTTCATCACCCAGATTTCAGAGCACCTTTTCACTAATAGTCTATGTGAAGAATAAAGGGGTATTCAAGGGTTTTTTTCTTTATACTTTTATTTTATATTTATGTATTTAGTACCGGGTCTACAGCGTACAGGGTGTACAGGGTCTCACTACACAGATAGACTCATCCTGATTCACCTATTTTCAGCCTCCCAAGTGCTGGGATTGCAGGTACCTTAATCACCATCTCAGCACACCCCGGGGGGTGGGGCTGGCATGGGGTATACAGGGAATTGATCCTGGCCTCTGCCCTCTGCCTAAGCAGGCACTTTAATCCATTGAGCTCTTTGGCCAGCCCTATATGTTTATTGGTACATGTTTTGTTTAACTGATTTGTCCTTGATGTGGTAATACATGTCTGAAATCTCAGTATTTGGTAGATTGAGTCAAAAGGATCAGAAGATTGAGCCCTTCCTAGGCAATTTAGCACTTAAACAAGATTTTGTTTCAAAATTAAAAGAAAAAAAAAAAAAGATTTAAAAAACACGATCTATCTGGGTATGTATTTTAGTGAAAGGCCCTTGATTCATTATCCAGTATCACAAAAAGTGAGTATTGTAGCATTCTCAATACTTGCTTGTAATAATTTCTATTAGCCTTAGGGAATAATAAACAAATATATTACCATAAAACAATACAGGTGTTAGAAATAGCAGATTTGGATTTAAGTTTCTGTGTTTCCATTCATTGGCTCTGAGTTTGTGTTTCATTTGCTTTTAGGCCAAGTTTCCTCATCTATAAATTGGATAATGATATTCCAAAACATTCTGACTTTCTCCTTTCTTTTCTTGTCATCATCATTGGTATAATTCTACTCAAGCAATATAATAAAATGTCTACTGTACATATATTCTTTCACTACTATTATTACTTTAGCTATTGCATCTGGAATTTGGATAAAATGTTTTATGTACTTAAACTGAAGCAAGAATTCAGAAAATTCTTCATAACACAGTCCTTGCTAATATTTACTTTTTGAGTCATTTAGTTCTCAAATCAATTATCTCTCATATGTAACATAATGGCTTATTACTAATAATGTATATATACACATTTAAAGTATTTGCGAAATCAATCCAAAGTGCTGACTTCTGTGATTTATTTTATTTATTTTTACTGAAAATTGTTGTAGTTATTCAGTTGTATTTACTTTCTACCTAATGATATAATACTCAAACCATCTACATTCCTATCTTACTGAACTTGTGAAGTATAAGAAATTTGGTGTTTTGAAGGCTGGCCAAATAGTTCTGCCAATTAAAGTGTCTTCTTAGGCAGAGCGCAGCAGCCCAGAGCTATGATGGCCCCACACCAGGACACGCTGAGAAGGCTATGGTGATCAAGACCTGGCATGTTCCCATGTACCTGTAATCCCAGCTCTTGGAGGGCTGAATACAGGTGGATCACTATGAGTCTGATCTATGTAGTGAGACCCTGTAGACCCTGTAGACACTTACCAAAAAATACAAAAAAAAAAAAAAAAAAAGAAAGAAAGAAAAAAAAAAAAGAAAAAGAAATTCAGTATTTTAAAGGAAAATAATTTAAAGTTAAATAAACTCTTCTATGATTAATAAGAGCCATTTGTATTTTCACTTTTAGAGTATTTGGTGATTTGATTATAATTTTGGCAAAGATTTATCAACTGCTAAAATATTTTAATTTACTCATAATCAGTAAACACATCTTTGGTTAAAATGATAAGATATTCCTAGGAATTGATATTTTCAATTTTCTAAAAAGTAAATGTCTTCATTCTTTTGCTTAAGAATATGTAGAATTTAATTATACATATCTACATACATCCTCATAATTTTAAGGAACAGTATAGAATTTCTAATTTTCTAAATATATCAAGTCTTGAATAATTAAGGTAAAAAGTGTGTGATAAAATTACTTCTCACAATATATATTTTCAGTAGTGTACTTGAACTTTTCACACTGTTTACTATTCAGTTTTTGTTTAAATGTATCAAAACAGTATTACACTTTGTTATTTTTTAATTGAAAATTAAATAAATATGTGTCTTTTGAAATAGATCAGTCTAGAGATGAACTAAAAATGTTGCCTTCATGATGCCTTAAATCTATGTAGCAAGCAGGAGAGATAAGTTCAGCATTATTTCAGAAATGGTTAACTTGTATATCAAGAGACTGTTCAAGCATAATCTTTAATCATATTGGTCAATGCTCCAAGCAAAGCAATGTAGACTTATTAGAATCTTTGCCATGTTAAGATAGTATATACCCCAGCCCAATAGAAAATTGAATTTTCTTCTGTAAATTTGATACCATATTTACATTTCCATTGATCAAAACTGGGTGTGTTTACTTTCTGAATCTGGTTTGTCAGCAAGATAAATTTTCATTTGATAACATATTTGAGTTATGTCTAATTTCATAATATCATGCATATTTTTCTTATATATACAATCAAAATGTTTATTAATTATTCATGTCAATGTACAGCTTGGATTCTTTAAATATGAACAATATTAACAGAACAGACTATGGCTTTCTTAGAAAAGAGATTAGAAGAGCTTGTATCTGTTTTGAAGAGCATCTCTATGGGATTTAAGAGGAAACAACTCAAAGTACAAAGCAGTACATTCCTCTTCATTTTGACTTATGACTGTAGCAACCATTAATTCAACCTCTCAGTACAATTTTCTCATTGATCTCCCTTCATCCTTTGTGTTTCAGGCAGCTGGAGACTTTGAATTCACCTTTTAGACTTATGAAACATGTATTCTCTTCTTGTTTTAGAACTAGAGAGTATGATGAAAGTATACTAGCCACATAGGGCTGAATTATGGTAAACTGAGTGGTTTAGAATGGTAAGTTTTATTGTCTCAGATTTCTAGAAGCCAAAAATTCATAACCAATGGGCAGCAGGCTACTTATCCTCTGAGGGCTCTAGATGAGGCCCCCCCCCATTTTCTGGCTAGTGCTAGCCCCTCTGGTATCATAACTTCAAATGGCTTCCATCTTTATATCCCCTTCCCTTTTCCATGCATGTTCTTCTGTCCTCGTCTCCATTTATAAAGATACCAGTCACTGAATCTAAGACACATTAAATCAATAATGGTTTAATGTCACAGTCCTTAATGTATCACCTCTGGAATAGCTTTGTAAACAATCCATGTTAGTTTCTGAGGTCCAGGTTGGACATGTGATTTTGGGGGCCCTGGTCCCATTCATTCTGCTATGTAAACTAATGTTATTTTTCCAGAATAGATATCAATGGAAGGCTTATTTACATAATAATGCCTTAATCTTTTCTGTCTTCTATATTTGAAAGACCTTATTTTGTTCATTTAGAGAATATTTGTTGCCTTAGCCCCTTGGTGTTTTATGAATTTAATTGAACTTTGGTTTTTTTTTCATTATTAACTTTTTAAACTGCTAAAACTTCTTTTCATTATAGATAATGAACTTGAAGCATAGGTTAAGTAATCAACAAGATTATAGTCATTCTGCTGGATCAGTGCAAAAGTAAAAGCTGACCTTGGAGTAATCCAGCTTTTCTCTGAGTTCATGTGTGGTGAGGTGCCAAATATACTTTTATAGCACATGGTCCTTTTAAATAACTTTACCTAAATCATAAACAAATAATAAGTTAAATTATTTTTTTATAATGATCTTCAGTCTTTGTAAGTCAAGTATATACCTGAAACGTAGTATTGTAGGTGAAAAAACTGTTTTGAATAATTAGCTCCAGACAGTAAAGCAAGCCAGTTTCTGTATTTAGCATCAGCAGGATATTTATTAAAGATTACATATTAAAATAAACAACAATTAAATGATCAGCAGAAACCTAAGTGTCTATGACAGGATCAAAAGATTAAGTAAGGTTCAGTTTAGAAAGTTTTACTTTCTGTCTTTAAAAGTTTTACTTTCTATCTTTATCTACTAAGAAAAGAAATGGCTGAGACAGGATTTAAACTCAGCTCTGTCCAACTAAAATATCTGTATGCTTTTTATTTCTTCCAAGTAGATTCTAAAATCTTAGGTTTTTTTTTTTCTTTACTTGTAAATATGGAGTAGACCACTACTAGAGTGAAAATGAGCAGGTGGAATAGTGAGCAAAGTAGAATTGTTGCTGAAAGAATTTAAATCTTATTGGAAACATTTGTTGACCCTTCATTCCAACTAATAATTGTAGAATTCAGGATTATTTTCTTTAGAAATACTCAATAACCAACCATTTGAACTTTTAAAATATTTAATAAGTAGAGTGATTATATGAGTCATGATAAGCCTTACCTGCTGGACAATTCCTTTAAGTTTCTTCTTTTTAACAAACTTTTTATTTATTGATTTATTTATTTGGTACAGGTTCTCTCTATGCAGCTTGGACTCAGTGTGATCCTCCTGTCTCACCCTCAAAGCACTGTGATTACAGGCCAGTGTTTGGTGGCTGACACTGAGCACTCTGGGTTCTGGGGCTGGCGTGGCATACTATACAGGGGATCAAACCTGTGTGTTTGGGCTTGCCAGCTGGGCGCTTAGACCAGCCAATTCCTTTGAGTTTCTTACTTAAAGGTATAAGAGACAATAAAACAATTGTATTCATGTAGGATAGAAAAAATATTTATTTAGAAATAAGATTCAGACATTCATGTCAGAGAATGAAAATTATGAATAAAAATGAAAATATCTATAATAATATAGTTAAATACAAACAATATAATTACATTAATGCAAAAATATGATTTGCATGCAAAGTGCATTAATTGAATTAATCTATTTTAATTTGTCTCATCTGAGAATCAAAGAGAAAAAAATCTATTCTTTTTTCTAGATTGTAGATTTCTTACTTTTCCACCACAGATGAACTAGTATAATTCACATTAGATCCACAGACCCTAGAGACAGAGAGCTATCTGAATGCCAAGATCCTTTACTTTACAAGCTAAAATATTTGTGGTGATGGTAGTGAGTGTATAAACTCTAAATAGAAGAAATGTATAAATATATATATAGAAGGGAATAGGTGCTATTTATGCAATACAACAGAAAAAATATAAGGTAGAAGATGCCTGGGATTAGGAAATGAAGTCATGGATGACCTTTATGGAAAATAACGTTGCTCAGTGACTATCATAAAGGAGCCAGTAAGGTGAAGTCTAGTATAAGAAGTCTGATTTCTGGATCCTTCTATGTTGCTTAGGCTTGTGCATTCAAACAGTGTTTATTTTAGAGTAGTTATGGTAAAAACAAAAAGGTGTATCCTGGCTATTGATTATAACACATAGTTGGGAGACTAGGAGCAAACCATCAATTCTGTTTTTTTCCTAGTTATAGTAATTTGATAGTAATAAGCATGTTAGAGTGGATGAAAGATGTTTCATTTTAACTCATTAAAAATGTAGAAATCTAATTTGTGGAAGCAGAATTTAAGTTTATTTAAAAAAAAAGAATTGGGTTACTAAAAAAAGGAATTATTATGCTTTGAACAAGTCTGTTGTCCACTCTTGTACCAGATATTGATATAAGGAGTAATAGGGATTTTTGAGTCATTATTTACTTCTAAGGTAAACCATCTTTTAAAATATCCTTTATTTTCTTTTTGTACATACAAAGACATAATAGAAATGAAGGGCAAAACAGTATATTTTTAGGTTTTTATTTTACTATTAATCTCATAATAGCTCAAGTTTTAACATATTTTAGCAATATGTAGTTATCTTTTCATTTCACTTTACTTTAGCATGAGAAATGTTATTCTCATGTCTCCTTTCATCTTGAAGCAGAAATTTCTTCAAAAGCTTCATTCAAAATTCAATTATACCTCCATAACTAGACAAAGGTGTGTGGTAATGAATTATTAAAATTGATGAAATGTGTGATTTTTTTGAGTTTAGTATGTTTAATCAACATTGTAGTCACCTCATTATTATTTCCATTGCTTGATACTATCCAAGATTACAATATTACCACAACTCTGGCTGATAGTATATAAAAAACACACAGGAATGTGAAGTATATTGTGAGCATGTTAAAAACAGTAAAGTAACAGTTATAAAAATTGTTTATTTCTGTTTGACTGACCTTATCAGATAGCAAAAGTTACATTTTTAGTTATATAGGTCTGGCTTTAACTTGGTCTTAGCCATCCAGCAGAAAAGTGTAATCACAAGGTATAAAAAGTAAAGCAGTATTAATATGCTGATCTGTAAAAGGCTTAAATTAACAACTTTGGACAATTGCCAGTTGTGCTCAGTAGAATTAAGGAACTATTGGACTATATAGTGTTGTGCTAAATTCAGTTACCTAAAATATTTGCACTGGCATGAACTATGAAAAGATCTCTTAAAAACTTCTCCAAATACAGCTTCTCTAACAGCAATGGAAAACTCATCTCTGATGAAACAAAAGGGCGATATAAGTAAAGGACTTTTTTTTCTTTTTTTTTTTTTTTTTTT
>NDGM011177874.1:0-25757 GCA_002564305.1 Octomys mimax | reverse complement strand
ACCGGGGATTGAACTCAGGTCCTTGCACTTGCCAGGCAAGCATTTATTCTACTGAGCTATCTCTCCAGCCCCACCTTTCCTTCCTTAATGTGGATCTTTGAGTATTTTTGTCTCAGCAATGACAGAAAAGTAACCAAGACACTTACCCATGCTAATCACCTGCCTCGAGGTTCTTTTGTCCTTCTTCACCTAGCTCTGTGCTTTCTCAGAGATACAATTAATATGGTATTTTGAGAAAATCACCCTCATGCAGCACCCACTTCTCCCCACTCCACCATGACTGCATGTTTGTCTTTGGTAGCACTTTGAACAGTTCTGAAAATAAGATCTTTATTGGCTTACAGGAATAAGAATATATCCATGTGCTATACGAAGTACTATTTACTGATATTATTTCTCTCCCCCTCCTGTGTCTTTCTTACCATTCATTATCTATCTCTCAATCCTTTGTTCTTTGAGCTTTTAAGGGGCATTCAAGGCATGTCACCAAGGAGTTCTACTGATGTTCTTTAAAGTCATAGAGAATTCTGATCATGGATCTGTTATGTTAAAAGTTCAAAATCATCATGGGCCTAATAGGTCAATATAGCATTGAGATATCTTAACTTACTCTTAAGAAATAGTTTATATTCTGAGAGAACCTGGTCCAGACTATGCCTTTCAATGTGCCCAATACTGAGAAATGATAGAGTTCTCCTTGGAAGACCCCATGATAAAGATTTTAGCAAGGCATAAAAGCACTGCAGCCTTTGCAGCGTATGCATGGAGTTCATAATTTATGGGAATTTTCATTTCATGAGACACCTTCTCCTACTTGGGCCTTCAAAGCTATGCTTCTCTGACTGGGATAGATCACCAAGAAAGACATCAGCTGGGAAACAGTATTCGGGCCACAGGCCTCCCTTCAATATACACTTCTATACCAAAAACTTTTCAGCGCCTCTTACCTTCACTTCCTGGATGAGGGCTATGGAAAGGATGAGGACAGAGATGGAAAATATATGGACACACTGGCTGTGAACACGTCTCAAAGAAAAGCCAAGATGTATGAAGGAGGAATTCCTCAAGATAAAGCCCAAAGCCAGGGAGGACAAACCACTCCTTGTAGGGCAATTATAAAACTTTAAATAAATTTCTAGATTGACTCCCCTTTTATTATCTTTATGACTTATACAGTACAAAGGGAAAGATCTCAGGTCAGTACTTGGTTCAGGGGGTTAAGAGGAAACAGTTTCTTCTCCCTGCTTTCCATCACCCAGGTCAACTGTAGTAGCTGAAATGATGATTAGTGAAGAAACAAGGATTTACTGTTCCTAAGATAAAATTCTCAGTCTAAGAAAAATGACATAAAATTTCCTGACAAAGAGCTAATGAAGCTGCAAAGGAAAACCTTTAGTATTTTTAGTCAAATAAAACTGGGTTTGGACTCCTGTCCTGACACTGAGTGACCCCAAACCAGCCCTTGGACCTTCCTGTACATCAGTTTTGGGGCTGATGTACAAGAGCCCAAACATAGGGATAATAGAGTCTACTTTGCAGTTATATCATAAAACTGAATGAGATTTAGGCTGTATATAAAATAGCCAGTAATTTAAGAATAGATATACTTGTTCATGAACTCTCTACCTACCCCTATGTTTTCATAATTTCTACCTACTTTCTCCTCAGCAAATTTCTGTTTTAATATGGAAATATTTTATTCATTTTGACTTTAGTGTGTGATGATAGACATGGACCTAATTTTAGTCTTTAACATATGGAAAGCCAGTTAGTTTATCCAGCACCATTTATTAAAAAGACTATCTTCCAGTGAACATGTTTGGTCCCTTCGCCAAATTCCCATCACCTAAAGAATGGATAAAAATGATGTGGTGTTTTTACGCAATGGAGTATTACTCACCTATTAAAATGGATAAACTTGAGGCTTTTATAAGTAAATGGATGAAAGTTGAGACCATATTTATAAGTGAAATAGATAAGAGCCGCATGTATAACATTGTATTGTCTCCCTAGTGTAAGAACTTAAAAGAGTGAATAAACTCTGAGAGGTACAATAGATCCTGTGAAAGGGTATCTGTCCACAAGGAACAACTAAGATGAGGGAAAGAATGAAAGAAAGAAAGAAGAAAAAAATAATTTAAAGATAATATGCAATATAATAGCCATTGTTGAATTCCTATTATTTTGCTTAATAAAATTCTGTATTGTTTCTATTTTTTACTATTTTTATTCTCTTTAAAAAGCAAACAAAGGGCCGGGAAGATGGCTCAGTGGAATAAGCACTTCCCTGGCAAGCGCAAGGGCCTGAGTTCAATCCCCGGTTCCGCAAAAAAAAAAAAGCAAACAAAAAATAAATAAATATATTTATAGCTGCTTTTTGAACCTGACTCAAACCCTGGAAAAGGAAATACCAGAACAAAGACTGCATCTGTCAGCTTTCTTTCACTGTGACAAAAAACTCTGAAAATAACTAAAAGGAGAAAAGTTCTAGCTTCATTCACAGTTTCAGAGGTCTCAGTCCATGGTGAGCTTGCTCCACTGCTCCTGGTCTGTGGCGAAGCAGCATATCATGACAGAAGGGCACGATGAAGCCATGCTGCTCACCTCTCAGCAGCCAGGAAGCAGAGGAAGAGGCCAGACGTAGCCCCAAGGTCATGCCGCCATGATGTTCACCTTCCAAAAGGCCATCAGCTTGTAAAACAAGTCCTCAGCCTGTGAATTTGGGATAACTTTTCAATATCAATTGATACCAAAATCTTTCATGTTCCTTCCCTACAGTTAGATGTTTTTTCCCTCTATAGACCATCAATCTCTCTTCCACACATGCTACATACTAAATTACAAGAAGCATTTACTTCTAAATACTTCAAGGCACTGGCATAATTTGAAAATTTTATCAATAGATTTATATTGCATACCTAATACTAAAGAACTCTATCTCAAGCATTACCAGGGTAGTAGGAGAGCTCAACTAAGTAAGATCTGCTATCCTCTAGAGCTTACAATTATTTTTAAGGTACAAGACAAAATCACTAGCTATGGTCAGCAAATAGCAGCTATTATTCTGAGGTCATGGAGCCAATATCGGGATTCTGTCCTATTGCCAAGTATATCTATCCATTTACACATGTAAGAACTGAAGGAAAACATTCCAGAAGGGTTTAGAGACCCATCTAGAACTCTGTGAGATGGATTTATCCAAAGACTTCATTAATCACTCTATGACCAGAGTCTTCCACTTTGAATAATGAATCACAGTGGCACTTGGGAGCACTAATGTCAGCTCAGAGCTAATTTAGGATCTAGTAATCACTGAGAAGTGAGATTTCCTTTCCCACAGATATAGCAAATCCCATTGAATGCATCAAAGGCACCTTTGGAGAAGACAAGAAGAACATGTACAGAATGGATCTTCAGCAGTATTGCATGGTCTCCCTCAAGGTCCCAGTCTCCCTTGAGCCAGGGAACTCTGGCTTGGACCTGCACACTAGGTGAGTGGCTGACTCTCCTCTGTGCCCAGTCAAGTTAATATCCTAGGGTTCAGAACAGAGTGTTTCTCTCATACAGAAGAACTGATATTCTAGGTGTCTATTTCAGAATGGTTCTATCATACAGAAGTCATATTCTAGGTATCTATTTCAACTACTAGTTAACTAGTTTCTTCAAAGATTCCAGCAGTTCATCCCCTTTTCCTCATTTCTTCATTATGGGCCCTGGTGCTCATTACAGTAACTATCTCTGATAAGTCAGAGAAACTCCTTGGCCACTAACTCTCCAGAATCTTCATGGCAGTCAGGGAGAAAATCTAGTAGCAGCATCTCCTCACATACACAAAGCCACTGTCCTACTCTTCAAAGATGCTGATGCTTATATCAGCAATGTAGCTCTGCATTTTTTTACCTTAAGGCCACTTGAAAGATATAGTGAGGATGGAGATGAAGAAATAGAGGTACAGTTTGCATATAATAAATCCACTCTAGTATTTCTATCTTGTCAAACATCAAGGATCAATCATCTAAATTATGTCTCAAATTCACTGAATATAGTCCATCACTGAGGCAAAGCATTAGTCAACCAATCAGTTACAGTAATTTTTCCGAGTCACTTCTAACATCAGCTCCATTGGCTTCAGTATGGGCAGAGACTTTGCCAGCTGGGCCTGATTCCATTTGATCTTCTGTCCTCTTGCTTCACACCTATGGTCTCCATTCCTACACATGTTCCTTCACACATATGCTCGTGTATGTTAACAATGTCTTGCATTCATTTTGTCATATTTTTAAGTCAGACATAGACAACAAAGGAAGGCTAGAAGGATTGAGGAAAAGAGGCATCCCTTTGCAAGCCACCTGCTCCAGTAGGTTTCTTACTGGATCTTTAACAAAGGGAAACCGATCTAATTACTTCCTTTAACAAGGGAGGCTCGGAGAGAATGGCCATTCAAGATTCTCTATTTCAAACAAGTCAAGTAGAGACTTGGTATGGCTGCGAGTTCAAATTATTTTGTAATTCTACAACCCACACAACTACATTCCAGGTTTAATTTTTGCCAAGATCAGTCCTGTACATAGAAAGAGATTGTTCTTAGATGTATATAGAAGCACACTTGTCTAAACATTTGAGTTGAAAGTTTAAAGAAGTGAATTTGTCAACCATCTGCTGTATGACACAATAGAAGTAGAAGCAACCTTTGAACGGCAGAATCCTTGTAATTGCTATTGTTCTTGCCATGCTGTTCAAGGACAGAATCCACTCAGTCCTTGAGGCATTGGCACAATAAGGACTTTATTGTAAACAACTATAGGTGACAATTTATCATTTTCCACTGCATGCTATCGATTAGTAGTATCCCATTGCCATCAGCAAGGAGTTCAGCACTCATTCAAGGATAGGGGGAAAACTAAACCAAGTGCAGCCATTTTGACTGTCTTTTACTGTGACTACTTCCATTACTAAATATTGTACCAATGCCCAATCAAGAAAATAGACTTACCGTAAGTAAATAATAGAAACATCTTAATATAGGCAAATGGTGATACAAGTACTTAAATACTGATCAACCAGAAGAGAAACACTGAGCCACCAAAGATGTAAAGCTGGAGGAAGTAGTTGCCACAGGGAGGACCTGGAGACAAATTGAAGAAATAGGGTTATCAGAAAGAGTAGAAGCTTCAGGAATAAGGGGATTATATCACTGAGGACAAACTACACTCCCATGATACTAGCTCCTCAGGAGCTCATAAGAGGAATTCCTAAAAACTAGAGGTCAGACTTCAGACAAAGGGGTGTTGCCCCACTTCCCATGGTACCCCAAAGAGGTCAGAATAGAGCTGATTCTGGGAGTACTGAAAGAAGCCAAAGGATAGAGCTAATTTCTGCTTCCAGCATGGAATAGTCTCAACAAGCATTGCTAAAATGCACAGAAATGAATAAGAAAGTAAAATTTCTTCTCTCTGTCCTTTCATCTCTTCTAGAGTCTCTGACTACAGAACTTACGAGTAGGCTAAACAACACAAAAGAATAATTGTTCACAGACCCCCAGCATTGGTATCACAAAACAGAAAACAAGGATACACTTGGAAATAAAGGCAGTAGCCTGATAATCAATACACATTTATCCTACTAAAACCAGACATTTAGAAACAGAAAATCTGTACATTTTGATCATTAAATACATTTAAGTAGAAGTTGAAAATCCTCTTCCACTACAACCTATAAACCCACATGACTTTACTAACAGGTAACTCTATCAATTATTGAAGGGAGAAATTGTTCCAATTTACAGTTTCTCCTTAGCTCACAATATGAAGGTAGCATATGCTTTTTATCAAACTCCACAAGGCTAACACAAAATAAAGAACAAGTATATTCATATCTTATTTGTGGACATAGATGGAAAAAGCTTAAACAAAATACTATCTAAAGGAATTAAACAACAACATATAAAAGTGATAAATATTACCAAGTTGGACTTATTCCAGGAAAACAATTTTGATTAAATATTGGAAAATCAATTAATGCAACTCAGCACATCAACATAGTGAAGATAACATCATTTGAACATCTCAGTAGGTGAAGAAAAACTTGATATAAATTAATATTCATTCATAAATGCTTAAGACTTTTAGTGCCAATCAATAGAAATAATTTTCTGTTTAATAAAGTTTATTATTAAATTATAAAAATATTATTTTATTACTCAAATTTGCATTACTATGATGAAATAGTTGAGGTAACTAAGTCCATACAAATAAAAAATTGTATCAAGCTCAGAGTTTTCAAGGTTCAAGTCCAAGATTTGGCAACTGCATTGGCTCTATGTCTTCTGAAGGTGACAGATTATGACAAGAATGCATTGAGAAGTGAGCAATCACATACTGAGCCAATAAGCAAGAGGGAGGGAGGGAGGGCCAGCATTACAAGTCCTTTAGGGGTCAGACTCCCAGTGGCTAAAGGCCCTCCCATTATGCCTCTGTTTTAAAGGCCCATAGCATCTTTCAGTACTGCCACCCCAGAGACCAAACCATTAATATTAACATATGGGCCATTGTGGGACATTGCCTATATTCAAACCATAGCAATAATACAGCACTTAAGAGTAAAATGGAAAGTTTTCCACTTGTGATATAGAGCAAATAAAAGTTTCTTCTATTACAATTTTATTACTATATCTCTCTTCTAGTAGAGGTCACAATCTATATAGTAAGGCAAAACACAGAAACAAAAAAGATATTGAATAGAAAATAAGAAATAATATTGTTATGATTGTATACATGAAAAATCTAAGAGAGGGGATAGGGAGATGACTCAGAATAAGTGCTTGCCTGGTAAGTACAAGGACCTGAGTTTCAATCCCTGGAAAAAAAAAAAACCCTAAGAGAATCTACAGATAAATTATTACAAATACATTATTATTAGAAATTCAGGTAGGAAATAGTGGGTAGTATTCTAGGATAAGTAATAGTACTTTGTATTAAGAGTCCCTCAAATAAAAATCTGTAAATATTTTTAAATCTAACTATATTAAAAGTGTTAGAGTCTTCAAAGAGAAAACAAAGCAATGAGAAACTGGTAAGAAGCCAAGCTTTGAAAGAAGAAAACTGCCCCAAATATGTTTTTCTCCCAAGGGTATTCTATAGTTTGCATGGCAAGAGACAGCCAAAATATCAAACAGAAAACTTCTGTCTTATAGGCTCAATAAGTTAAGAAACACACTTCTATAGCACCCGCACAAGAAGAGGTAAAATTTTGAAAAAGAGTAAGCCATGAAATGAAACCCTAGAACTACAAATAATCCCACCCAAATCCTTGCCCAATCCCTAAACTGCATATATGAGAGAAATTCTAAGGAGACTCATGGTCAGTCAGAGCTGTAAAGATGAAAGAGTTGCCCACAGACTTTACACGCTGTCCATTGCATGGGAGACAGCTCAAAATTTGAACCCAGCCAAGTTAACTACTGATAGAGCAAAAAATAAACAGCCCTCAAAGGAAAATAACAAAACCCAGAGTCTTATCAGTAATGTCTAACATATACTCAAAAATTATTAGACACAGAGAACATAAAAATATGATCTAGAGTCAAGAAGAAAAAACAAAAAGTTGGGGGCTAGCCAAATAGCTCAGCGGATTAAAGCACCTGAAAGCAGGTGCAAGGGCTGGGGGTTCAATCCCTGGGCCTGCCGTGCCAGCCTCACCTCTGGGGCATGCTGAGACAGCAATTGACACTAGGCATGGTGGCACACCTGTAATCCCAACTCTTGGGGGGCTGTAAACAGTCAGATCACTGAGTCCCATCTAGTAGTGAGACCCTGAACACCCTGTAAGCCCTTACCTAAAATACAAAAAAAAAAGGAAAAGTGGTGCCTAAAAAAATAGTCTCTACATGATTCAGATGATGGCATTAGCAGACAAAAGCTTAAACAAACTATTACAAGTGAGGTCAAAGGCTTTAATAAAATAATAGTATAATGAATGAACAGATATGAATCTCAGTTGAGAAATAAAAACTATAGAAATGGGCAAATTGAAATTTTAGAATTAAAAATTACACTATCTGAAGTAGAAACATGACTGTATAACTTTTAATAGCATATTAGTGACAAAAGAAGATTGGGTAAGCAAGCTAGTTGGTAAATCATTTGACAGTATCCAATCTGAACAAAACAGAAAATAAAGGACTTTTGAGAAAGGAACAGAACTTTAGTGATCTGCAGGACAACAATGAGCACTTTAATCTGCATCTATTTGAAGTCCCAGGATGTAGTGAAAGAGTGAGGAAGAAAAATTTTAAGAAAAAATACACTCAAACTGTACCAAACTTATATGAAGAGCATAAGAATTATGCTTGAGTATCTCATTTTTAAAAATCAAAGCTAAAAGACAACAGAAAAATATCTCTAAGGGGACAAAAGAAAAATAAAGCTATCATCCCATAAGTGTATACCAAATATTTTTCAAAAATAATGGTTTGAAACAAAGAAAACCTCCACATATATGAGCCCATGGTAGGTGACAAAGGTATCAATAGACTACTGTGGAATGGACTTACTGGTTGATAAATGATCTATGAGGACTACAGGAGAAAAGCAAATTTGAACTTAACTCACATCATACAAAAAAATTCCATTTGGATTAAATACTACAGGAGGAAAAGCAAAACAATAAGGATATTTAAGCAGGATATAGGAGAATGAGATCCAGATTTCTCACTGAGGTGCCTTAGGACACTGCATAAAACTCATAATGGTGCTATGGGATATCTTCAAATTTGGGGAAAACACAAGGATATTTTGCACCTGCCAGACACTTCATGAATGACTAGCTCTAGGTAGTTTCAACATTAAATCAAGCTACAGTCCTTGCAGAGGCATCATATCTTTGCAATCTGGGTTTTCAGCAGTTGCTGTAATAAAAACAAATATGTTCTCTACAAAAATGAATATAAAACAGGAAATGACAGTGGTAATATCCAACCTCATTTCAAGGTTTGAGAAGTTGTACAATGCTCAATAGGCATATGTATGTATCCCTTTAGTAAGTAACTATAGTTATTTAAGGATCAAAATGTTTTATATGCATGTTATTTTATATATTTTAAATGATTACCAAGCTATTAGAAGTTGAATGCTAGAGAAATAGTAAAGGAAAACTGTCACAGCTTGTATCTAGATCCCCTCCCCCCAGAGATCCTTGTGCTCATTGGTGGGGCTTCGCAGAGCAGGTCCCACCTATTGTAATAAGGGGGTTAAGGGTGTGTGGCACTAAATTAGTCCAGTGATCTGAATTAACATAGTGTGGTTGTGTAAATTTACTAAAACAGAAGCCCCACCCTAGCTGTGCACGGCACCACCTGAAAGGCTTATAGCCTGGCTGGAACAAAAGCGAAAGGGGGGCTGCTGCTGCTGCTGCTATGTGCTGCCTTCTGCTTGCTGTATCATGGACTGTTATTCTCCTGTAACGCCCTTGTCATGCAGCCCTGCCTTGGATCCAGCAGGCTATGAACTAAAATCTCTACAAATTGGGTGCTGAAATAAAGAGTTATTGGATATTTTGTCTCAGCATCAAGAAAACTAACACATTAATTAACTACTAATAAATGGAAGTATTAAATATTTCTTTTTCTATTTAATATGAAGTATTAAATATTCCTTTTTCCCCTGGCATACCAGAAATGAATTCATAAGACATATAGGCTTATGAAGTAAGAAAGTTGAGGATCTTGATCTTGTCGAACTTATATATAATCTCAGTGTAGGAAGAAATTTCTTAATCAAGAGACATGAAGACTGATCATAAAGGAAATAAATATTAATTCAAATTTCTCAAAATTAAGACTTTCTAGTCATCAAATGATATCACGATGTCCTAGAAAGGCAACTTTCAGAGAGTACAGATATAAATAATGAACAAAACAATGAATTTATTCCAAAATGTATAAAAATTTCTACAAATCAGTAAGACAGTGACAGCCTAAGAGAAAAACAAGCAAGAATTTTAGATACAATCCCATTAGAAATCTAGAAAATGTAAATTAAAACCATGGAAATATAAAATTTGTAGAAGAAAGAAAGAAAAATCTTCCTGGCTTTGGTAAGCAAAAATGTTTTAAGGTTTAAAAAAAAAAAAAAAAAAAGGTCAAACCTTCAAGAAATTGATGAATTGAACTTCATCAAAATTCTAAACTTTTTCCAAAAGATTCTATTAAGGAAATGAAACTACAAGTTATGAACTGGAAGAAAGTATTTGCAAAACACAAATCAGATAAAGCACTTGCATATGGAATAAATAACTTTTGACAATGTCATTTAAAATAAATGACTCAATTCAAAACTGGGTAAGAGATTTAAAGAAAATGTTCTCCAAAGAAAACATATAGATGACCAATAAGTGTATGAAAAGTTTTGCATCATTGACCAACATTTTACATTACTTAAATGTACATTAAAATATCAGACATCATACACACATGTACACACACAAGAATGGCTAAACTTTTTTAAAAACTAAATATACTATATGTTGGCAACCAGAATGTGAAACAACCAGAATTCTCATAAACTGCTGATATGTAGTGCAATTGGCAAAACCATTCTGGAAGACTCTTAGTGATATCTTATAGTTAAAATCACACCTACCCTATAAATCAACAATGCCAGTCCAATACAGTGATCCAAGGAAAACAAAACATATATCCAAAAAAGACTCATATTAAGATTTATGTACATTGCCAAACATTGGATTCATTTCCAATGTCTATCAATGGGACACTGGAAACACTGTTATATATTTATGCAGTGGTATATTATTCAGCACCAAAGAGGAAAACCACTCATACCACAGCTATGAGGATGCATCACAAAAACATTTTGCTAAGTGAAAGAAGTGAAACACCCACACAAAAATTAATTCTACATTAATCCGTTAACTTCACATCAGGCAAAAGCAGAACTATAGCAACAAGCAGCCAAACACTGATGGAAAAGGGGACTGCTCAGACAGGGACATGAGGGACTTAGAGGGGTGATGGAAATGCTCTATACTTTGATGATGGTGGTGACGACATGATAGTACATGGTTATCAACACTCACTGAACTGTATGTGCCAACTGGAAGAGCTGTATATGTTATACATCACTGTATATGTTATGCATCACTGTATACATTATACATCAATAATGTTATATTTTTGAATCAGGCATGGTGATGCACACCTGTAATCCCAGAACTCAGGAGGCTGAGGAAGGGGGATCACCACAAGTTCAAGACCAGCCTGGGCTACATAATGAATTCAAGGCCAGCCTGAACTATAGAGCAAGACTCTGTCTCCAAAAATATTCCAACAACAATAACAGCAACAGCAACAATAATAGATTTTTAAGAGACTAAAAAAATAGTAAAAAAAAAAAAGTAGAAATGATACAGAATTTCACTGAATAAAATAGTAAGAATTCAACAATGGTTGTTATATTGAAGATTGTTGTCTTCAAATTAGTTGTTCAGATTACCAGACGTAAGCATGCAAAATTAAGTCAAAAAAGTTATAAAAATTAAAAAGGAGAGAAAAAAATTTGAACATTAACTGCTCCTTTCAATATAATAGATTTCAATATATTTAATTTTATTATTTTGAAAATTATTTATTCATAATTTTAATGTTTCGGGTTTTTGTTTATTTTCTTTTGTTTCTTTTTTAGTACGGCTATGCAGTACCGGATGTCCACATTCTGTGTGCCAACCACATCTCCATTGCCCTTTTCATCCCTTTCCCCTGCCCTGGCCCTCCCTCCATCTCTTGACTCCCTTCCCCTTTGAGAACGATCTCTTTCCCTCCTCCCTATTATCTATTTTCATTTTGCCTTGTATTTATACTCTGTGTCTCTCATGTCTGTTGACATCAAATGCTGACCAAGATAAAGAGCTGCAGAAGCAGGTGCAGACTGGGTTCTCAGGAAGCAAACTGAATTGCATGTTTCTTAAGAACTGACTCCAGGGGCCGGGGAGATGGCTCAGTGGAATAAGCGCCTCCCTGGCAAGCGCAAGGGTCTGAGTTCAATCCCCGGTTCCGCAAAAAAAAAAAAAAAGAACTGACTCCCATGAAGTGAAGGTGAAGAAGAAGTGGAGCTAAGATAGAGACCAGACAAAGCCCAGACAGGGCTCCTTGGAGTGAGTGCTGCCCACTGACATCTTCCACGTGTGGTCTAAATGGCCCAGTCTTTGTGTCCTCCCTCCACATGGTCAGCAGAGCCTGCCTCTGGGGAAGGGCATGTCCTAAGGCAAGGACGAACTTGCCATGGAGGCCATCCAGAGTAAGGCAGCCCAACTCCAGGTCCACCACGGCACCATGCGCTGTCTGGGGATGGTGTAAAGGACTCCAATCATTTTGGACACCAGTTTGCCAATGTGGGAGCTCTGCATGTCCAATAAGCCAGCCCTTGTTCTTCAGTGTGCATCCTGATGAAATGTATGACCATGTGAATTGAGATAAGCATCTCGTAGCACTGTTCATGGACCCCAAAACTGGAAACAACTCAAAAGCTCATCAGTGGCAAAAACATACTGAAATTGTGGTTTGCTCATATTGTGGAATAACCAATAGGTTATCATATATCAGCCAAATTCTACCTGTATATACATATAAAATTTATCCAATGCATATATCAAGAGAAATGAACAAGCTCCCACACAAGCAGAAACATAGATGACTTCATTGTCTCAGTTCATTTGTTTTCTATAATGTAGCGGAATGCCTGAGGCTGGGTAATCTATGTAAAATGTTTATTTTGGCTTATGATTCTGGAACCTGGGAAGTCCACGATCCAGCAGCCACATCTTGCTAGGGCTTCGTGCACCATCGAGTCACAGCAGAAAGCAGAAGGGCAAGAGAGCACCTGTGGGAGAGGAAATCACGGCCAGGCTCCCGTGATAGCAAATCCATTGCCACTGTTCCTAGGGGCGCTGCCCTCCTCCACCCAAAATCCCGCACCCACTCAGCCCCATCTCAATCACAAGATCCTCAGGTGAAAATAAGGCCAACTTGTGAACTTCCAGGGCACATGCTTAGATCACAGTGCTCATTAGCATAGTGTTGGCTGCGCCTGGTGGTGCATACCTGTAATGCATCACGCAGGAGGCTGAGGCAGGAGGATCACTGTGAGTTCATGGCCAGCCTAGACAACAAGGTGAGTTGAAGGCCAGCCTGAACTGTATATGTGTTTTTACCTTTTATCTCAAAAAAGAAAAAAAAATGTAATGTTGACTAAAGAAGGCAGTATAGATATGAGGATTTAAAATTGGCAACAATAAATCGTATGATTTGGGGATGAATACATGCATACCTCAATTTATCATCTCTCTTTATTGCACTTCAGATATTACATATTTTATAAATTGAAGGTTTGTGGCAAACCTAATGATGCCATTTTTTCAGCAGCTCAAATGCTTATTAGCAATAAGGCACTTCTAATTAAGTATGCACATAATAGACGAGTGTACAGACAATTTTGTATGTATTGGGAAATCAAAATCTCATGACTTACTTTATTGAGATGTATATTTTATTGCACAGGTCTGGACCTGAACCCACAATACCTACAAAATACACCTAGACATAAATTTAAATCTATGAGGAAAGGAGACACAGGGAGTTTCCCCAAAGCCACGATAGCGATCATTCTGGGGTGGAGAGAGTGATAAGTCAAGCAGTAGTACTAGAGAAAGCTACCAATGGTTTTGGCTTTCCTGGGAGTCCTTCTTGCGACTATTAATCAGGTTGTATGTGTAACTTTGGGCATTTTCTCTTGTATATATTGTGTTTCACAGTTAAAAGAAGGAGAGATGGCACATACGTAATGGTTAAAAGACTTAGCACATTTAGCCTTAAAAAAGAGAAGGCCTAAGGCTTATGCAATGGTCATCAATTATCTAAAGAAAAGAAAGTAAATGTACCATGTCCCTTTCCACGGGGCACAGGTAGGTCCTTTGAAGAAAAGTACTTTCTAACGATCCAACACATAAAGCGGGTCCCTAGGCTCAGCCAGCTGTCCCCTGGCCACTCTGCTGAGGCTGAGGTCGCACATGATGCCCTCAACCCCTCTTCTAGTGCTGAGTCTCTGAGGAATGAAGAACCAGGCCTGGGTAGGTGAGTGGGAAGAGAAAAGCCTGATGGAAGGGGGTGGGGGAGCATTTTGCACAAAAGAACAAAAGACGAACGAGGACATGTTTACTTTTAAATATGTCAGTAAATGAGTGCTTGCTGGCTGAGTGCCACTGACCTGCCACTTCTACCTGACAAACCCCTTTCAGCTAAGATGGAACTCAGGGCCTCTTCATGCTAGGCAAGCACTTACGTGGGCCCCCCCCAACCTCCTCTTTTCTCTTCATAAACAGGTAGGATGTGGTTTCTAGATTCATTTCCAGCTGACCCTGCTCTACCTCCAGGCAAGTGCTTTGAGGTGGCCCAGTGTCTCCCTCAAAAAGAACAGCACTGTGGCTGCTCAAGGTGGATTCTAGACCCTGTCAAGTCCAGCAGAGACTGGGCCAGATCTTATCTGCTTGATACTGCTCCAAATTGACCACCACAGAGAAAGTGTTGGTCTCTATGCTGCCCCTCCCCCCGGGAGGGGGGTAGAAAGCAAAGATAGGGGAAAGGAAAATGAGGCAGGGACGCTGAGAGCATAAATAATAAAGAGCGTCTTTCTGAGAAAGCCACAGTCCTATGAAGAATGGATCGTCTGGTGTCACAGGACTCTGCCAAGAGGTCCTTGGAAGCCTCTCTTCAAATAGTTCATCTGGAGGAGGAGAGGAAGAGAGGAGCGCATTTAGCTGCTGACTGCCGGCTCTTATTGATCAAAGCACACTCCTAGAATACAGCCTCTTTGTGCACCCGGGCTGCCCAGGCATGGTGCCACTCGGACAGTGCTTCCTGCCTCTGCAGAAGCAAAGACGCCCCAAGGAAGAGGCCAAGGACCAAAGCATGAGTGAGGCTTTGGTGAGACGTGCATGTGTGAGGTGTGCACTGTTTTGTGGAGCTCCTGAGCACTTGAAGACCTAGGTGGAGCTGCTGCCCCACCTCCTCAGGCAGTGCTCGCTGCACAGCACTGACAGTAATGACAAAGTCCAGCTCTTGGTTTTAAAGATCAGAGTGAGCAATTTCTCAGGCAAGCTGGTTAGACAGCAAGACCAGCAGTTGACACTGTTGATGTTAAACCAACTTTCTAGAACTCAAGCTAGACCTTGTCTTCTCTTTTCTGGCTTCCAAATCCTTTCAATTTTACATTATCCTATTTAATAATTAAGCTGTATGAATGAATGCCTTCTACCAGCACTGACCCAGCCACCAGAAAAATAAGAAATGCTATATCCAAAATAGTTAAAGGAGCTAGGCAAGTTTAACCTGAAAAAAGAGAAGGCTTGTGGCTCATACAATGATCACCAATTATCTGGGGGTGGGGGGAAAGCCAGTAAATGAACCAAATGCTTCTGGAGATGACCCTACCTACCTCTACCAGGAGAAGTGAGGGAGTGGCCCGGCAGAGGGAGTCAGGACCCCATTTAGGGACAGTGGGGTGCAGGCCATCTGGTCCTCTTTCCTGACCTAAAGAGCAGTCCACCATTTCCCTCTGTCACCACTTCTCATTCCTTAGCTGCCCTCTTCTTTGCTTGCGAATAGCCTCCCTGCTGTATTGGCCTAAGTAACGTGAAGTTAGTGCCTCCTGCGGATGAGACACAGAACTGGAAGATTTTCGTACGGACCTCATTGACTTAGCAATCTCACTGTGAGCACCAAAGCTACACGGTGCCCCTCTGCAAAGTAAGAAGAGGGGAAGAAACGAGGCCACTTCTCCCCACACCAAGCTATGTTCATTCCTCACCACCTGCTGAGCTCCACTCCAGCCTCTTCTGCAGAGAAGACTCCTCATTCCCTGGAGCCAAGGCCACCCAACTTTTTGGGCCATCTTTTCTTTCCCTTTAGTTGTCATTGCCTTCCTGGGTTTGCTTGTTTGTTTCTTTCAGTTTGTTTTTAAGCTACACTCCCAGCCTTTTTCTTTCTTTTTTTTTTATTTTGGAACAGGGTCTCAACAAATCATGCAGTTGTGCAGGCTGAGCTCCAACTGATAATCTCTCTTCAGCCTTTCTAAATGCTGGGGTTACAGAGGTGATCCACCACACCTGCTTTCCCCAAGTTTCTTGATGAAATCAAGGAATTTTCTCTATCCAATCCCATAACAATTACATCCTACCTATTGAAAAATATAATTTATGCCATCTCTTTTACTACCTTTCTTAATTTATTTTTCCTGAGAGCCTTGTTTGAGATGAGCACAAGTCCCTCTTCCACCTGCACTGAGATTCTACCCCTCTTTGTTTGCATATTTGCCCAGGGAGCAGAGGATGGAGCACAGCAGCTACAGGTGGTCAGTGGCTGTACTGGTCAGAGAGGTGAGACCCATACTCAGCAAGTCTGACAGCTCGAGGGAAGCTGTTTTCAAGAGCACATCATGTGTGCATGTTTTCAGTTCCTGGGAAGCAGCTTCTTATATCAGGCTGAGGCCCTGACCAGCTTCACATGCTCTAGAAGTTGCCCAACAGCCTCCTGGCTGGGAACGTAATCCTGCTGGAGCCAGGCTGGGAGCACCCCATGGGGCCTCCTCCTGACAAACAAGACACACAAGTTGGTATTCACCAAGATTGCCACACCACCAACCAGGCCCTGAATCACGCGTGTGACTCACTTGTCAGCCGATTTCTCTGCAGAAAGCTCTTCGCAGTTAATTTCTGGCTAATTTATTATCCTTCAGCTTAGCCCTACAGTGCCATTAGCTAGAAGCCTGACACAACTGAGTGAAATATTGTCTAATTTATTATCTTATTACTCCTCGGGAACAGGATCAATTAATTACCCATTAAAGTATTTCAGCTGTGGAGATTTATTAGGGGCCCTCTGCATTTTAACAGATGATTAGTTATACATGTTTGTTTGCTTGAAGAGCAGAGACTAGCAAATGAATAGAGCCGATGGAAAGGAGGAGAGGAGAGAGGGAGATGGGCGGCAGGAGGCAGCTAATGGATCTCCTCTGACTCTGTGAAAATGGAGCAGTCAATGACAAGAATTATCGACTCATTCACTTGCAGTTTTGAGATAACCATATGTACAGGGGAAAGGGCGGTGGGGGGAGAAAAACCCTCACTCAACTGCTTTTTCCATTCAATAAATTCGCTTCAGAATATATTGGATTGGGGTTTGATGGCTATTTCGTGTTTTGCAGAGTGCTGACACTGGTATGATTCAGTAATTATTGTTTCTTTTAAGTTATTGCTGTAATTTTGCTCTCTAAGATCCCAATCAATTTCTGCCTCTCAAGGGCACGCTTGAAAAGCGATATTTGAAAACAGCCCTCTGATAGATTGTGCTGCTAGACAGTGGCTGAGACAAATAGCCTAATCTGGCACAAATTAGCTTGGCTTCCACAGATAGTTTTATACAGCAATGTAAATTATATTGTCAGGCCTAGTCACTTTCCTGCTTAGAGTGCAGCTAACAAGGAACCATGGAGACATTATTGGTGCTGCTATTCATTCCCAGGGCTGCTGCAAAGCCATTTGTAAGTGGGGGAGGGAGGGAGGGAGAGAAAGAGAGAGAGAAAGAGAGAGACAGACAGACAGACAGACTTTGGGTAACAAACCAGGTGGCCAAGCAGAAGGGAGCTAACACAAAGAGGCATGGATGGATTGAGCAGGCTCTGCTGCTCCTGGTTGTGACAGAGCTGAACCACTCGAAGAGGAAGCTCTTGAGCATGTGACATGTGACAGGTGTCCAATCTGTGGGAGACATGTGAGAGGAGAGAAAGGCTCTGTCTGGAGGGCCAGCAGTGGGAGAGGCAGGGCTTTGCTGAGAAGCAGCAAGCAGACGCAACCTGAACCCCAAGCTCTGCGGGCCTGGGGAGATGCTTTATGCTGGGCTGAGAGGAGGAGGAGCAAGATGTGCTGAGCAGAACCAAAGTGGAAGATTGCTGAGTGGAGCTGGATGGAAATATGCTGAGTGGCAGAGTGGCCCAACTGCCCTGACCATCCGGGAAGGGCCTGGCAGGATGCTCCAACCAACGCAGCAGATCCCTGTGGAGCCTTGTCCCACAGAGAACTTCCCTACATGGCGTTCAGCTCCTCCAGACTCTGAACCCAAGAGCCCTATCCATATGCCATCCCCTCTCTCCTGAGCCCCAGCCTTTAAACATACTCAGAGCACCCCCCAACACCATCCTTACTGGTTGGTTCTTCCTTCCTCCTCTCTTCTCCCATATCTGTCTTCCCACACTAGAGAGAGCTCCATTTTTTTTTTCAGAACTGGGGATTGAAGTCAGGCCCTTGCGCTTGCCAGGGAAGCACTTATTCCACTGAGCCATCTCCCTGGCCCCGAGAGCTCCACCTTTTGTGCCCGTCACAATCTACCCAAAGTCCCCACTCCAAAGCCCCCATCACACTGTGCTACTGGATGTGCAATGCCTGCTGGCTGTCATGCATCAACTGCCTAACTGTAAGCCAAGTTCTTCACATTGGTTCCCTAAGCTCTTCAGATGCTGGGACAAGAGCAGGACCCACCCCAAAGACAGGATCCACTGCTACCCTGACTAACCCTCAGAAATACCCATGGCTGGAGACACAGATCTACTCTGGGACTCTCTAAGGGGGTAGTCTCATGTTGTTTGAGACAAAAGGGAGGAAAGGTCAGCACCAGGCGAAAGCAAGGCACCAGCGGTCGTAAAGGCAACAATATGTATGGAGAAGTCACCTCTAGCCATCACACACAGGATGGGCAGCCAGGCTCAGGCTACTCCTCTCCCCCAGCCCTTACATTAGAGGCCGTGCTGGTTTGGGACGTTTAGACTTTACTGTGCACTCCCACAGCATTCGGGCCTAAGTCTGAGTGAGGCTGCTCTTCACCTTCAAAGGCCCATCTCTGTTAATTACTAAATATATATCTTCCTTCAACACTGGTCGTGAGCACACTTAACAGAAGGACTGATAAGGAATAGCTGCTCCACAATCATCCTTGCCTCCATGTCTCACAGCAGCCCGAGAGTCTACTGCTCTCTAGAGAGAGATCATTTCATGTTTAACTTACTCTTCCCTGCCCTGTCCAGTCATCATCTGATGTTTCTGGGAAAACTTTTAGCCATGAGCTTTCACCTTCCTCCTTAGTATTTGTTTTCCAGTAACTCCCAGGGGAGGTGGTATTGCTAACTCTTCCCAGCTTATTGGAGAAATGAGAGTTGCATGAATGGCTGACATAAAATAAAACCAACAAGGATGAAGTTGACTCTTTGTCCAATCTGATCAAAATGCTGTTGTTAGGGAGAAGAGTCATTTTATTTATTAAATCTTATCCCACACAGACTAAGACTCTATGACCTTGGTGCAGGTGCAGATAGTGCTGCATAACTTGTGCTTTCTAAATGAATTAGATAATGTAAAAATAAACTTCAAATGGATGATAGCACGAATGCAATAGAAGTTTTGCTTAAATCTGTAGTTTTTATAGATTTTTCACAACACTAATCTTAAAACAACTTCTAATACATAGGATAGTATTTCTCCAAGAAGTGGTTGAGTGCCAGCGACTGTCCACCATGTCTCCATTGCCTTCAGCACATAGCTTCTGAAATTTCTGGGTTCACATGCACTATGTCTGAAGGGAAAGAGAGGGAGGTTTATCACAGGAGGGTTTTCCCACCTGGCCATGCCTGAAATTAGACTGCACCACCTAGGCCCACAGTGAATCGGTGGGAAGTGACCACAGACACATGTCCAGAGGCAGCTCTCAGTATCAGTGGTCATACTCACAGTCACTCCTCAGCACACAAAAGAGGAGCAAGAGTCTTCGGGAAGCCCTGGTCAGCTCTGCCATGTAATTATTATTATGCCTCCTTTTATAGGTGAGGAAACAGAGAGAATATATGAGGTCTCACAGGTAAATACATAGCTAGGATTTAAACTCAGCCTCTGGCTATTCCACTCCGGGAAGTTAAACCACCCAGGAAGATAAAATCTAATCAAAAACATAGGCTTCAGAGTTACTTTCATCAGTCATTTTCCCAATACTGAACTTAGAGTATTTGTTCAGTGTTCTAACACTGATTTTTAAATAAAGCCTTGGTCAAACTGACCCTGGAATACAGAAAACAGAGCTGGATTTACCTCCCTTATGAGTAAAGGCAAAGATTGCTGCCCAGTTTTGCAAGTGATATAAATGAGGATTAGAAAGATACCACAAGTTGCTCAAAGTCCACAGCTAACCTAGTCTTCTCACTCCAAGGAAAGGGCTTAATCTTCAGCCTCCAGTCCTCCTGCCTCTCCAGTGGGGCTTTTCTGGAAGGAAATGAAATCAGATGCCATCATCTTCCTGAATCTAGGAAGACAGGTGCTTTTGAGGAGGCTACTGTTTCTTTCCCTAAATATACAAAAAGTGAAAGGATTGAAAACTCCTCCAGCACAGTGGTCAGGAGAACCTCCATCAGGTCATGAGTTAGAAAGACAAAGCTTCTCAAAGACCAAGATGCTGTCTTATTTCTATACTCAATGACAACATAGGACAGTGCCTAAAAGTCTAATGGCTGTGCAATATATCTGCTATAAATACAAGACATTGTTATAATTGATGTTTTAAATGTCACATGCATTTTAAAGAAAGCATAGTATTTTATATTTATCATTTTGATGCTCTTCCTTCCTTTCTTCCTTCCTTCCTGAAGACCCACCTTTCCAGCTGTTATCAGGGAACTTGGAGTCTAAAGAACTTCCATTTGTTATGGTTTGGGGGTGCTAGTCAGCTTTTCACTGCTGTCACAAATGCCTGAGATAATCCCATGTGAAAGAACCCTTTCGTCTTGCAGTTTCAATCCATGACCTTGGGTCTAAGGTGACACAGTACGTCACAGAAGGCACATGAGGCAGAGGAAGACTTTGCATCTCATGGCAGCCAAGAAGCAGAGAGAAGGACAGGAAGGGTTATAGTTCCCAACAGTCCTTTCAAGGACCACCCCCCCCCAGTGACTTGACCACCTTCCACACTACCCAGCTCCTAAACGTCCCACCACCTCTGCATAGCACCACAGATGAGCAACCAGCTCTCACAGACAGGCCTTTGGAGGACATTGAGATCCAAAACATAACAGCACTCTGCTGAACTCAGCATTCTCTTATTTTCAAGTGTTTTATGTTCTTTTCATTCTTGAATGATATTCGCCCACGTAAAAATTCTGAGTACATGGATATTTTGGTTCTCATTCATAATTTTGAAGATGTTCTTCCATTATTTTCTGGCCTTCATTGAATCACTGTCCCTCTACATGTACTATAACATTTATCTCAAGATTTTTCTCTTCATATTTTGATTTTTCAACCATTTGAACGTGATGTACCATGGCATGATTCTTTCATATATATCTAGCTTGGAGTCTGATAAAATTATTGAATGTGTAAATTTATATCTTTCATCAAACTTGTTAAATTTATGAAGACAGATTCTGACTTGGTCATTACGTTTCATTCTGCACATTTTCATATATATCATATTCCATTTCATTTTTCAGTATATTTTTGTTCATTATTTCTTCATATATTTTTTTCAGCCCATTTTCTTTTGCTTTTTGGAACTTCAATTAAATGTATGTTATACTTTGATTTTGCCTCACAGATGTTTAATCTCCTTATTTGTTCTCTGTAGTCTTAGGACTGGATATTTTGATTTTTCTTCTAGTTCACTGAGTCTTCCCCTATTAAAATACCCATTCTGCCCTTAAGAGTATTCTGTGCATTTTTACTCAGAAAATGTATTTTTCCAACTGTCTCAATGCTACTTCTTTCTCAATGAAATTAATATATATAATAAAACAAAAAAAGAAAATGTATTTTTCCTTTTTTATTTTTTATGCACTGAGACTTTATCTTTTTTAGTTTATTTCAAACACACTTCCTCTTTTGTTATTTAATATATATATATATATAGAGAGAGAGAGAGAGAGAGAGAGATGACTTTGAAATCATTATCTAATTCCAATATTTGGACCAAGTAGGGCTCAGTCTGATGATATTTTTCTCTTGAGAAAATATTTTGCATCTTTGTGGCTTTTTCTGTATTGAATATTTTGGATTCATATTTCAGACACTGTGAGTGTTCTGCTGTGGTTCTCTGAATTCTGTTATGTTCTGTGGAAGAGCACTGAGCTGTTGTTGCTGTTGCTATGGCAAGCTATTAAGGTGGATGGACTCAAATTGCAAGCCCTTCCTCTTGGGTGGCAACTCATCTCAGTTCAATGGTTCTATCTTTAGCTGAGCTGCTTAGATTCTACCCCACACATGCTTGATTCAGAGGTCAACCAGAGATTTGCACAGAGTTTATATTTAGTATATATTTAGTAGCTGTGGTTGCCCAAAACTCTGTCATCTGGTCTCTCAGGCCAGGGCTTCTGCAGATTCCAATCAGAGCTTTAGCTACCCTGTGTAACACTGACTGCAGCTAATGGCCATAATAAATTGGAAACCCACATCCCTCTCTTCTTCCAAATGTCAATATCCCTGAAGAATCACCCAGCTTCTTTTCACTTTCAAGAACCTGGTCTTTTCCTAATTGTGTCTGTTTGTGGAGAGTTGGTATTGGAGGAGCCTACTTGGACAGACTAGAAGTAGAACTCTCACAATATTTGAATAGAAGTAAGGCCAGCTGTTTCAGTAGGCCTGCCTCTCATGGTTCCTTGTTCTACTATACTTCACAAAACTTTTCTGTTTTCAACGTTGAAAGAGCTGTGTTCATGGTGGGAATTTAAAGAAGCCAACTTTAAATTCCAACAGTCCTGGGTCTTTCACACGTCCCATTACAAGACTGTGTCCACCCAGGACACTTCCAACCAGGGCTCTTAATGGACAGTAATATCAAAGCTCTTTCAACTCTGATTAATATGAATATATAGATCGTCCTTACTGCAAGTGTAATTAGTAACAATAGCTCCTATTTTGAGTGCCAAATGTGTGCCGTTAACTTACTGGTGCTGATAATTCAGCATCTTTGCTATCTGTGTTCCATACAAGCAGTGTCATGAAATGGAAAATAATCCAGTTCTGGAGTAAAGTCTGAGTTTGAATCTTAACTTTGACTTTAGCTAAATGACCACCTCCTCGACCAATCACTTAGCATCTAAAAGCCTCAGTTACGAAACCTTTAAACTGAGCTTTCAATGTTGCCATCATTATAGGAACTAACATCTAGTATAGAACTTTGCTTATAATGGCTACTACTACTTTTCTAGATGAAAAATTTTCAAATGAGAAAATTTAAATAATTTGCTCATGACTGAGAGGTTATTTTGTCATCTAATAAATAAAGAAACCGGTTTTAAACTTTATGCTTATGTACTTTCCTTATAGTTGGCTGGCTTCTCTTCATAACTACTACCAATTATTAAGCACATATTGTATCCAAGAACTACTCTATTGTAGTGCGTTAACAAATGGTTCGTGTATTACCCAGCTGAACTGCATCAGTGTGGTACTGGTTGTGCAAGGCCCACCTGAGGATTGTTGCCAAGAGCATAAAAAGAGACCTGGAGAGGAAGACGGTGTACTGCTGATCCTCCTGGAGAAGCCTGTCGCACTGGCTTTCCTGATGGGAACTCAGCTGTTCTCATCATCAGGGGAGCTCGGGACCTAGCTGTTGCTAAAGATGGCTGTAGTTCTCGTCAGTGGAGGCTCCAATCCTTACCTTGCGCCCTGCTTCCTGGCTCCAATTCAGATCCCTCAGCCTGCTGGTGCAGATCCCTCATCTTGCTGGCACGGACTTTATAGCTTCTACCACTGACCCTTTGGCCTTCCCAGTATGGAGCCTTGATACAGACTTGCGTGAGACATTGTCGTGGGCTCTAGCCCTCCAGTGGAACTCATGGGGGACATTACCTGAGAATCAAGGCCCTCAGCTAGATTCTTTGGGCCTCCAGTGTATACAGATATCCTACATTCTATTGCACTTGACTCTTTGGATGAATATTATGAAATAATCCTATAAATTATGTGTCCTGTATTAAATTTTTCTCTTGTAAACCTTGATTATAATACCTAACTACTTTACATATCTGCTGCTAATCCTGAAACTAATCAAAAAGCTTAAAATGTGAGATCTTCAAGAACAAATATTTCCCCTCCCAGAATTATCAGAACTGTATGCCTTCAAGATGACTCTTGGGCTGGCCTGATAGCTCAGCAGACTGAAGCGCCTGCTTAGGCAGAGTGCAGTGGCCTGAGTTCCATCCCCGGGTGTGCCGTGCCGGCCCCATCCACGGAGCCTGCTGAGATGGCGATGGATACTGGACACGGTGGCAAGCACCTGTAACCCCAGCACTTGGGAGACTGAAAACAGGAGAATCACTACAAGTCCATTCTACATAGTGAGACCCTGTAGACTCTGTAGACCCTGCCCTAAATACAGGGGGTGGAGAAAGATGATTCTTATCCCCCAGTTTTAAAGTCCTCCCTTGGAGAAAGAACCATCCTTGATAGAGATCCTGTCTGCCCTTGAACACAAGGGAAACATATGCTGGACGTCCTACAGCACAGGGACGCCTTGTGCCTGCTCAAACAGCAAGCTAGCTGCTGTCTACTGTATTCTGTGAGGGGCTACCTGTGACTGCTGTATTCCAGAATCAAACAGATGGGGTAGGAAAGAGATCAAACTTTGGATAGAAAAATATTTAAACTGCTTTCAAGCTAATGACAGAGACAATCTTCTCCATTCCTTTTTATCCATAAGAGTCAGGCTGAGTATTATTCACCATCTTATGCCTTACATTTCAATCAAGTCCCGAGTTATACTAAAACTTCCATTGTCAAACCTATCATTAGAAGGCTCAGGATTCTTTAGGAGTACAAACCGAACTCCCACACCCACATCATTATTTAAAGTGATCGCTGAATTCACTTCAAAGCAATTATCTAAGTTGTTGGCCAGGTTCCACCTCTCTCTATACAGGGTAACACAATTTTTTGTTTCTGCTTATTATCTCATAACAGTTGAGGTATAGGTTGATGTAAAATCTTAATAACTATCAGACTTACCAACATATCTATTTGTGTGTGCGTATTTGTTCAACAAATAACCATCAAACAACATCCTGGGTCAGATACAGAAGCTTAAGATTCACACAGTGGTATTTCATATTCTCTATCAGATGCAGTAGAAAAGACCCTGGCTCTAGACTCAGAAACACATACTCAAGTTTTCACTCCCTTCTTACTCCTTTTGAAAGACTTCAGTTAAGTCATTGCACTGAGAGTCTCAATTTGTACACCTGTTACATGAGAGTAATTTATCTAGCAGCTTTAACAAGTTCTTAGAAGGATCAAGTCAAATTATGTAAGTAAAAACATTAAAATTATAGAATAGTATATAAATTTACAAATAAGAATGACCTATCATTTGTTTCTGTTTCTTTCTCTGCACACTTTCAATTCTTTTCATAAACAGAAGCTGTTGTTGTTATTATTTTAGTGTGTAAGCAGAGCAGGATTACATGGTGTTGGCGTTGAGCAGTATGTGAGTGAGTAAGGGGGTAAAGCAATTATTTTAAGATGTCATGTTTTCTCCAAATAATTTTTATGTATTTTATTCATCAAATAAAGAAGGCATCCCAGCCTTCTTTTTTTTTTCCCCCGCGGAACTGGGGATTGAACTCAGGTCCTTGCGCTTGCCAGGGAAGTGCTTATTCCACTGAACC